>JAVQJF010032087.1:0-22099 GCA_036023855.1 Gadopsis marmoratus
CCCCCCCCCCCCCCCCCCCCCCCCCCCCCCCCCCCCCCCCGCCACAGAGCGGCAGAGGTTGAGTGAGAAAGTGAGAAAGAAACAGGTTGTATTTGTTCTCATGTTATTCTCAAGTAAGACTTCATGACTGGCTGACTACAAATCAGTAATTCAACTTGTGGACCCACAGGCATATATATATATATATGTATATATACAAAACCAATTCCCTACCAGAGGCCTGGGACCTTAGTGTCCTGCACAGTATCTTAGCTTTTCCTAGGACTGCACTCTTCTGGACTGAGATCTCGGATGTTGTTCCTGGAATCTGCTGGACTTCACTCTCCACATCTTCTCTTCTTTCTCCAGCTTCTCGTGTTCCTTCTTCCTGATGTTGCTGCCGCTTGGGATTGCTACATCTATCACTACTGCCTTCTTCTGCAGTTTGTCCACCACTGTTATGTCCAGTCCGTTCGCCATCACAAGTTTGTCGGTGTACAAGTACATTTGTCTATCTCCTGTCTGACCCTTGAAGAGTTTGTCACTATTAAGATCTTTTCATACACATGTAGCCATAGCTGACGCACTTGGTTTGGTTGAAAAGCAATTGTCACTGAAATTGAAATGGTCTGAATTGAAATTGACAATTGAGTTGATTGGTGCACATACTGTATTTAAGCAAAGGTTTTGTCATGCAATCATCTTTTTCCTTGTAGCTCAACCTTTGCATTATGTTTGAGTATACTCGCTGTCCTTGGTCATTTTACATAGCCAGCTCTCGGGGTGGAAGTGCTGACTAAGGACATGTCTCTTGAATATTACATTTTTCTCCTCAGCAGCAGCAGCGGGGTGTTGAAACACTTCCAGTGGCTATCGCTCAAGCCCATAATGGGAACCGGAGACCAGCAGCTACAAACATAAATATCTGTGTATATAGTACTGTAAGACATAAGCAGCAGCAGATCAATACAGGGCAAAAAGAGAGAAAAGGTGAGAGAGCGGGGGGGGGGGCATGGATAAAAGGTTCATATATGGTAACGGTAGTGTTACCAGGATATTTCACTAGTACTATACTCTAACTCTCATTTGGAAATGATTATAAAAGAAGGTCCTTGTCGAAGGTTACTGAAGCAATTTTCTTTCAATAAAGAGATGTTTCCCTGCCACAGTTGCTATTGTGTATTATAGCCATCTCATCTCATTTCGATTCTATCATGCTCACACTTCCAATATTGCTTCTGCCCAGTTCTGAAACCAATAGGCTGCATCCACTAGAAAGACACCCGATTCCTTTCTATATTCTGTATTTGGAGAGCTGGTTTGAAACACCTCCTTGCTCATAGCCCGACAATAAATCAACTAGACATTATTACATGTACAGCACATATCAGATACTTTCAAGATTGTAACTGTCAAGATTGTGTTGTTCTAGCAGGCTCTGTAGGATAGAAATGTGTGAACTGCTGATTACAACTCTTCAATTTCCAAATGGAAGGCTGAATGTATTACAGAGCTGCTTCAAAGCAGATCCCAAATCAGCACCCTGGATAGCTCCACATTTCAAAACAGTAGGCTGTAGGCGAGAGTTGCTTCAACGCTGATCCTGTATCAGCACCAAGGCCATTTCCTTATTTCCAAATGGAAGTCTGTGGTTAAAAGCTGATTCCAACTCAGCAGCACGGAAAGATCATCATGTCCTAACCTGTGGCCTGCCTAAGTTATTCATATGATCACACTCCACCAAAAATCATTTCTCTTTTTGTATGGCATGGGGAAACCATGTAATAGACAATATTGACTTCTTTATCACCTCTAGTGCATTCCCTATGGGCGGCCACGGTTCTAGGCGCAGAAGTCTAGAAGCTATGTTTAAAAATGTAAATCATCAGAACACATTATGATACATGTACGTGGGGCTGGTGTGACAAGCCACTTTCAAAACTGATTCAAATAAAACAAAAACAAGCACCCCTCTAATTAACCTAAAAGAAAATGTTGACTAATAAAAAAAATAGTAAGACAAATTACTTTATCTATATATAATTTTTACAAAATACTCTGCAATAAAGGCAAGACAAATATGCACAAACAAAGTTACACAACTAAAAAAGAAGCCAGTGGCGGAAGCTGAACAAAGGGCAAGTTCTTTGAAGAAACTGACACGATCATCATCAGTATAGAAAAAAGGACTAAGGAAAATTAGGATATTTGAATCAAATCCTTTAACAAAGCTTGCCAAAATTCAGAAATGAACAATTTTACTAACAGCACAACACAAAAACACAAACTCCATCACTTTTAATTTAATTTCATAGAGATTTGTTTGTGCTGTGTGTCAAATTAGGGGAGCTTTGACTCATTGAAAGTTTACTCCAGCCATTCCAGGGCCATTTCAATCCAATTCAATTCAATCCAATAAACTGTATTTATCCCTGCAGGCAAGTTTTCATGGCGTTTAAAAATACATTAAAATAATACACACTGTGAATATAAAGAGCTACCAGTTCACAAAGGACTCACCTCAACATAAACAGAACTCTAGCTGACGTTTACCTATGTAAAACCAAATTTCTGAGGTACACAACGTAGAGGAGGTTCAGTCACACACTAGCAACAAAGGCAATTTAGCCCTAGAGGACAAATACTGCCACGGGCTGTTACTATCAAACATTAGTAATACCACAGATATCATGATAGATTAAAACACGATGCTGAGGCTCACACAAATTGGAGCAAAAGCAACCTGGAGCTTCAGTGCAGCTCTTCTAACTATACTCTTTATCAGATTCTATCAGATCTATCTATAGTTGCACTGGAGTATTTTTTTTTTTTTTGCTATGTCAAAGTGAGCTGAAGGCCCTAGGTTAAAGTCAACACACCTGCCAGACATACCCTTCTCAGTTTTGAGAGATCAAAGAAAAGCAACCGGAGGCCCAAATCAATAGCAAATCATCCGTGTTTTACTATGTGGATTTCAAGCCACTATCTTCTTGCAATCACTTTTTCCAGTGCATTTAAACATTGTGCTTCAGTGTATGGCAGTTCTGGGTTAAGAGGAGTTGTTACTATTTAGTGTGGCTCATCCAGTAATCATCTCTGCAGTACTCAAATACCCGGTTCAGCTCTCCAGTCTTCGCCAGATCGTCTGTTCACCTACGGGTAAACCTCTAATTTCCCCGCTTAGTCTCTAGTTTAACTTCCGTGGATCTCACCTTTGTCCGGTTAACTACCTGCCCAGCCTGCCTTCTGCTCCTCGGCTTCAGCCAACCTGTTCTGTCCTGCCTGCCCTGACTACAACAACTGCTGGGGTTTTCCCTGGCTCATCACCTTCGCCTCAGTTCCAGCTCCTCGGCCATCTCCTTCCCAATCACCACCGTGCTGAAACAAACCCTCTGTGACTTTTGAACTGTCTCGTTTCATGTTCTGCTTACTGGGTTCACTTTTCTGTTGAGACCTTTAAATCCAACATTAAACCTCATCATTTACCTCGTCATAACTTTATTTGTAACAGTTTGTTGCTTATTCTTTGATTACTTCAGGGATTGCACCTGTTACCATAATTCTTCCAGTGGGATGGTCTCAGTCTCAATGAATCCTTTAAGCCTAGTACTTATAGGCCTAGACCATGTTTGTCCTGCCGACAACGAGAAATAAAAATTCTCTCGCTCTCTTTCTTCTCCCCTTTTCACCTCCTTGTCTTTTCTTATCATTTCCATCAGCCGCCTTGGGATCTCTTTCGGTCTCCTGGCTGTCGGTGCTTTATTCCAGTTGTTGCACGTCTGTCCATCCTGGAATAGGGATCCCTCCTCTGTTGCTCCTTCAGATGTTTCTTCCAGGTTTTCCTCATCCGAATTAAGGGTCCATCGATGGAGGGTGTCGTATGCTATACAGATTGTAAAGCCCCTTGAAGCCAATTTGCGGTTTGTGATATTGGGCTTTTATAAATAACATTCATACTTGACCTGAGTGTTTAAATTAATGAACTTAATGAAACAATGAAAGGAAAAGCTAGTACAGTGGTCACAGTTGTCATTCAGGATCACTTAAGTGCTTTCTAACATCATAAAATAAACAGATGCTCTGTATTTTTTCAGGCCTTGCTTAACATATATCAGAGATTAAAACAACAGTGATAATCTCATGCATGAGTATGCGTATACTGTACCATACAATGGTGTGGAGATTTCTTGACAAATCCGGCTTTTGAGTGAGATTTTCTCATAGTAGAACATCATTCCTCATATATCAATAAAACATTGTTGTCCACAAATCAATACAACAATTCATATGAAGCAGTCCCAGTCTTTTACTCCGGCTACAGGCTAGCTCAGTTATAATGCCCATTTGACAGACATCTGAGGTGTATCAGCCACTATCTCTCCGTTCATCTTCTGCAGCATGGGTAGAAAAGACTTTCATTGAGACTCCCGTGACCCACGGCGCCCACAGGGTTGTCAAGCACAGCAACTTGATAATCTGCGCTGATTTGATCCTATCTTGTTGCAGACAGTGGGATCTCCTTCAAAGAAACACTGCCAGTTGAAACTATCTTGGAATCATATGGTTTTATTTGATATTTTTGTCAAAATTGAGTTATTCACATATTCTTATTCTGTGACAACTTATTAACATTAGGTGAGGTGTTTTTTAAGTTGTATGCAATTTTGGACTTCCTTTTTAGAAAACAAAAAGGTCCTATCACCAATGTCAAAGTCAAACATGGTTGTATAAGGTTCTATTGAGAGCCAATCAGCATTTCGAATTCACATAAGAGGTCGTACTCACGGGGCAGAGGAACACATCCCCCCCAATGTACGAAAGAGGGAATTTGATGTCCCCAAAAATTGTCATCCATCAGTAATACGCGTGCACACCTGCCGGTAAAAAGAGACAGCAGAGGCAGAAGAGGAATGCGGACAGCGGACTGCACCAAGACAGTGAACAATGCTCGCATTACAATATTGTTAGCAGCATGTCACATGTAGTATTGAAGAAATCTCCTCAAATAATTAAACACAATACCTTCAGTTAATAGTGTTAAAAGTGTGCTTAATTCGACGTGTATCTGATCCAACAACCAGCACTTATTTTAGTAAGAAATGTTCATTTTTGAAACAGTTCACTCTCATTCACATCGTCATCTCCCACTAAAATAGTGCAGTTGTTATAGTAAAGTTTGTATATACAGTTTATCTTATGGATTATATTGATGCCGAACTGACAAGAATACGGTCAACATATATGCCCTTCAGTTTCCAGATTGTGTTTTTACGGAGACATAAGCTATTTATAATAAAGCATCATAAATCTCATGACACAGGCAGCTACTGATAACATTACAAACCAAAATGTTAATACTGTTAATATAGGCAAATACGACGCCTCTCTGTCTTTATGTATGTATTTAGCTAAGTGAGTATGTGTGGTCACGTGTCTGTATGTGCGTTTATGTACTGGCTATGTGTCTGGAGTAGCAGAAGCTTGGTGTAGTTTTGATGTTGGAAACAACACGTCTTTGACTTTTGTTAGTGAATGAACCTGTATGCCCTTTATTGGGTTAGTGCAGTCTAATACTGTGAAATTGTGAGTATTTAACAGGGTGGAAGTCCCTAGGTGGCGTAGTCAGGCTATATCCTTTAATCTTTGAATATAAGGTCTGCTAATGCCACATGTGTAAGGTGCACAGATTTTAAACCCTGATGGTGAATTAAGTCCAGATATGTGCACGTGATAAAGTGTGCGTATGCGTGATTAAGCCCATGGGCTTAATCTAATGGTTAAACTAATGGTTGCTTGAATAATGTGTTTAATAACCGATCATATTCCTACCTACAATTGACCTCTGCACTGGACAAAATATTTAGCACTGACCTTTATACTTAACCTGCCCTGCTTTTTAGAATAAGAAACAGATGATTCCTTGTAAAACAAGAAATGTCACTTTTATGTCATAGAAAGCATTACATTTAATTTTCTCATACATGTAGAAACTCTGCTACGGCACACATTTTTTGTTTTGAAACTAATTACGAGTAAACTGTTTGTGTTCCTTGAAAATGATTGCTTCTTTTCATGTTCTGAACGATAGAACATTATAATTCCAAACAGAAAGTGAGTTCTTGGGATTAGAAGGTCCCATCTGCATTTGACCTGTTCCAAATGAACCCCATTCACAAATTTGATAGGATTTTGATATTGTACAAGTAGAATACATTTAGGGTGTCTGTCATTTTCACGTATTAAAGAGGCATGTTCCACATATCATTTTTGCTATTGGGAACGCAAAAACCTTGAAGCTCAATATCTCAAACTGCTCAGGACGCAGATGGAACCTTATAATTCTAAGGTAATATGTCATTGCACCTCTCTCGCATCCAACCATTCACCTAAACAGCGCAAACGCACAACATCACAGTTTGAAATGACACCTTGAAACCCAGTGAGAGGAGTCATGAGCAGTGAAGTATGTTTCTCCCCGTCAGATTTAATGTTCGTTTGCCATACAGCAACCTGACTGGCTCAATGCTAAGCAGTCCAGGAGACCTAAAAATAGTCTTTCATATTTACCACATTAATCTCTATGCCTCTTGGAGACATTATATTGGGGGTAAAATCCAGTTATGTTCCCAAAGAGAGTTTCTAAAGTCATCTAATATTACCAAGGCATTGCATTACATTGTGTATATGTGTGTGTGAGGGGAAGGGCTTGTTCGTAACACAGAGGCAATTTATTGCATACCAGTCTATTTCACTGAGATCTTAAGAATGTGTGAGGAGGAAATAAGCATTTTGTGTTTTTAACACAATTCTAGAGCACAGCTCACAAATGGAGAAAGTGCAATATTCCACCCTACTCTTATATTAAGCTTGTGCATACTGACAGGTATTTATATATCAGGAACACATACGCCCTAAGTAGATCCATACTGAATTTCAGAATGCCGCTATTTCTCAGTGAGTTGAAAAGGTTCTTTGAAAATTTGTGAACACATCACTCAATAGCAGTAAGTCAAGGTTGTGAGGCAGAATTTGAAAGATATTCATGTGTCAATCCTAGAACAATTGCACTGTTGAATACGCTGAAAGGAACACAAGTCAAGGCCTGTCGAGCATATCAATTTAACCTGAGATGCCGTAAAGTGAGCTCAAGTTTAATTCTGCTTTCAGAAAGTTCTAGCAGAAAAAAATGTAGCCACCAATCAAGACCATGGCAATAAAATGGCTTCAGTGTTAACCACTGTGGATCTAGAATTGAAACGGGCTCTTTTTGTTTCTTTTAAACGTGTAAGACTTCGATGCCACTTGAGAGACCTTTAATAGTTAATTGTATTTGTTGTATTTTTTATTTTATTTTATACTTTCACAGTAGTGCCCTTCTTTTTCAACAATGATCAGCGTAGCTTGATATGAAATGCTCTTAAATCAGAATATATTGTATACGTATACTGTACTTTATACAACAATAGCTTATCAATATATCACGTTGTTTCTTAAGAAAAGCTGTTCATGTCTCCACACTTCGACACACTTGCCATCCCTCAAGGCTCTGCACTTGTTCCAGTTCTTTTCTTTATCTATATGCTCCCGCTTGGGAACCCAATCACAACTTTGGGATTCACTTTCACTCCTGTGCTGATGACACGTTATGTCGCCATCAATCCTAGTTATTGCTCAGCATTTTCCATCTTCAAATCCCGTCTTCTAGCTCCTAAAAGCTTGGAGACACACATCACGTGGATCCTGATAACAGTGTTTTCTCTTTCTTCCAAGACATTCCAGACCTTGTGTCTCCTGTGTAGCGTGGGTGTCAGAGTCTTGACCTGCTGACGACTCCCGCTCATAGAGGGGCGTGAGTCTTCTCTGTGCTGGTCTTCTCTCTGTGAGTTGTCTGGAAAAGCTGGTCCTCCTCCATCTTTCCAGCTGCACTGCTCCCCACTCCACTCAGGTTCCTGCTCTGACATCCATCACAGCAGATCAAGCCATGTTCGATAATCCCTATAGCAGCCTACCTGGCACCTTTGATTTAGAATGATGCAAACAGATATTGGAATGGTTTCATTGAACTGTATTTATTTGTCTGTGCCCATTTTTAAGAATCATTTTATTGGACTTAATTTTGCCTGTTTTACCACTTATCAGTATCTGAAGAATTACAGACCTATTGCTGGATTATAATTCCACTGTTGTATTATGTAAAAATGTACCTTCAGCCTTTCAAGGAAGTTTTTCTTTCCTATTTATTCATTTATGTTTAAAAAGAGAGACTGCTTGGGCAGAGTGTGGAGCTGTTCCTAACAATGTAAGGCCCATTGTGACATTTATGTTTGGGCTATACAAACCACTGAAACAAGCATGCATCTGAAAATATGAGATTCTTTTTCTTTTCTTTCTTTTTTATTAATACAAATTCAGTTGTAAGCCTTCTTGGCTACGAGTCTGTATTGTTCAACATTTGTGACACATTACTTTGAGATAGAATCATGCATCATATATCATTCTGATATCCCGTAGTAAGTGCTGTAGGTGTGTGCGGAGAGAAGACGAGGCTGTCATACTGTCTCGGCTGGCTTGTGTCTGATGATGCAAGCATGTGAAAAGAAGCGAAGAGAGCAGTTGACCCTAAACTTTCCCCGTGTTCTTCTTAAATCTAATCCCAAACAAAGCGCTTCACTCTGGATGCTGCTGTGTGCTGTGGGCCTACAGCATGTGGTGGTGAGATGGCGGGTAGGTCTGCTGATAACCCAGGGCCTTAAGTTGGGGAAGAGAAAGTGAAACTTTCTTGTGTTGTATGTGTTTCCAAGCATATAGGAAAAGCAATGTTCAACACACAATTGCCAATAACCCAAACTATTTTAGCCAGTAATTGCTTTTATTCAACATTTAATACTATTTTTAGATGAACAAAGACAGATTAGTTGTTTGGAAGAATGTATTTTTGTTCTCCACCAAGGAAAAAAACAGTTCCTTGTTGCTAAGCAACATTGTTTTGTGTCCTTCCACAACAGCTGGTGTTATGTCTGACAGCTAATTCCGGCTTACTGTCGAAATGTATCTGAACACGCTTAAGATCATCCTGCTCCAAATCTAATAACACTGACTGTGCAGAAACAACAATGTTAGAAGTAGTTCTAAAAGGCTTACACTCCTCCTCTGCCTTTGGCTCACCCTCTTTTTTTTTTATTTTTTAGATGTAATCATTCTTTAAATGTCATATCACGACTACATAAAAAGAATGACATCCAAAGCCTTGTCCTCCACCGTGGGAAATGTTAAATGAGGTGTCTTGATAGCAGCAGAAATGACTTTTGTCACAGGAATTTAAACAGAGCAAAGTGATAATAGTCATACTGTTCCTGTGCAAGCTCTCATCCAATCCAAACTCATGGTTGCAACCAAATACGAAGTAATGTATAAAACGTGGCTAGATAATTCTTGTGCCGGCTACAGCAAAATTGGGAATAGGGAACGGCTAAATGTGTGGTTATGACAGCTAATTACCGCTATGACTGTACTACCCTGAAGCCATAATTTCAATGGGTATAGGTGTGCTTGATTTGTGGATGGATAGCTTCATGATATGTAATGGTGATGTGTGTGTTAAAAGAAAATGGACCCCTTTCTTCTGGCTTTAGTCTGAGCTACTCCTTGCTGACCGCTGTGGTGGAAGGGCCTCCACTGTGTGTCCTCTGTGCTACAGCAGTGGAGCTGTTTGATTTGACACAAGGTCACTCGGAGCTCTGATTGACATGCACGACTACTGCCTTTGCCATGGAGGGGTCTGTCTTGGCAGCGCCTCCCCTCTCTACGCACCTCTGACGGCGATCAGTCATTCACAAGTTCGCTGCCACGCGACAGCCTGACATGAGCAGGTGACCTGATAGATTGACTGGAGGAGAGATGGAGAGATTTCTCTAAAATGTACACAACTGACTAAACAGCCACACTGCACAGGCCCTTCCCAAGAGAGACGGACACAATGAATTTATATTGGATTATATTGGATTGGATTGCATAATGGGGACATTGTTCTGTAACGAGACATTGCTGATGAGTTTTTTTTATTTTTATGGACTTGTTTGATGCTTTGAGTACCACAACTCACATGTATTTGACTTGATGGAAGATTCAGTGCGGTGGAAGATTCAGTGGGGGGAAAATGTCAAAACCCTGCCAAAAAACTGAAACGATCTGTATTTTGATTTGTTCACCCCCCCCCCCTCTTTTTTGTGCTTATACAAAGGCTTTAAAATGAACACCAGCAAATTTTATTCCACAGTTGCCTGCAACTCCCTTTCTCCCCCTACATAAACATACAGTACATCAACATCAAATATTTTGCATACATACATATATACAGTTTTCTACGTTTGAGCCTTTATGTGGCATTAGGTACTGGCCACCCCCTATCTGGCCACTCCCTAATATTGAAACGTAGCATAAAAAGTCATTACAAAAACTGAGACTTTTTCCAAGGGTTTAAAACATTTGCATGAAATCACATATATGAGAGAGAAAATGATGGTAAGGCAGTTTTCACATTTCACTTCCAACTAGTCATGCTGCAGTATTATATGGCAATTACAGACATGGTTCACCTCTATTGGCTTAGCTATAAACTCTAATTCTCGCATAGTAGTGATTAATTTGATTTTCTGAAGCTTTAAGCAGAGCTTGGCTCCATAACGTATTTCATTTTGTATGGGGTAACAAAAGAAAATCAACTTCAAAGGCAGCAAATATTCATATTGACTGATACCAGTGGACATTTTCTTTTCCATAATCCGTATGTAATTTGTATATGATGTACAGCACAACAAACTTAACTAGACAAATATAATTCCTTATACCACTATACAAGATTCACATATAAAGCCATGTGACAACACTGCAGGTTGTTTTGTATGCACGATAGCTAAAAGCTAAGTGGTGCCATTACAGGTCTGTCTCTAAAACTGGCATGTTATGACATTAATGTTGATGGTGGTGATTCAGAATCTGCTGACTGCATAGGAGCTGAGGTGGATCAATACAGACTGCATGTATGTAAATGCAGTCATTAAATCTTTCTCCAGTTAGGTGTCTGGGGTCAGGAACGCAATATGCAGTAGCTAAAGTGAAAAGACACGAGAGGCAGATAATGTCCCAGGAGGGAGGAAGGAAGACAGGGTCCTGTTTGGTTTCGGGGGACAGTAGGTGACATTCTTTGATCTAGACATAAGGATTGTTTTTGCATGACTCTGCAGAGGTGATTAAGTGAACTTAAGCATGTGACATCATCTGCTGCTGATGAATGCAAATGTGCTGTTGTCCCACTCACACTATCTACAGTACCAGCAAGAGCGTGACGTTGCATTCTTATTAACCACGTCCTCATCTGTCTGATGGAAAAAGGGACAGAACGCATGAGCACATTTAATCAGGAAGCCCTGTAGTATCCCTGAAGCCTAAACATTAGTTACCTATGCAGCTTGCATAATAATATTCCCATTCTGTTAATGTTTTTGACCTCAGGTACATTACTTTCTACTCTGTGTTTCATAGTCTGGTGCTTGAAGTTCGAAAAAGCGAGGACACTTGCAGAAGTGGAAATGTTGACTGCACTACACTATCTGACCTCAATTACCTTCCCCATAGATAAGATAAGACCCATTAGATCCATTATTCTACTTCCACTGAACACAGTGTAGGGAATTACGAGTCAAGCTGTTTTGGTCTCAGTGACATTGTTTCTATTTCTCTGCATGTTTTGGCATATTTTCTGTCCGTGTGTCTGTAACTAGCCTTTTTGTTTTTATTTTCAAATACATGCAGTTACATACAGAATACAAACTTGCAGTATATCCTATGCACATGTGCATCGAATCCAGAAAAGACTTAAAGACTTGTGATATTCTACATTTTTCTTATTGTCACAGTCCAATGAAATGGCCAAAACCAACAAAGAACTGAGCCCAAGCAAAAGCTTAATAGAGCTTACTCATCTGTGCTGTGAACCTCCATTATTGTCCAGAAACTACTAAATAAACATAAATGAGCCACACTGTTGCAGTGGGTGAGATTCATTAGATTAATCCGCGCTTGAAAATAGTCGCCAACAAAATCTCTATGAGTAACGTTTTCTAAAAACTAAAACGCCCAGCCGCTTTAGGAAAACTACTCAGCCTGTTTTACATTAATTCAGCTATATATTTATGACCAGTTTTTAAAGAATTATGTTTTCGGAAGTCAGAAAGTAGATAGATTACACCATTGTTGGTTTTGGTCTTCTTTTTTTCATGTGATCTTTTGGCAATAAAATGCAATGCAAGCCTCATCCTTTATTAAAAGTAGTCCACTGCTAAAAATCACCTTTCTTTTCAGTGATTATATCACTGACACAAACACTGAACCTCAGGTGATTTTGACGATACTGTGAAAGGAGTCTTTATGAATAATTACTGTGTTGGTCAGGGTTCATTTTAGACCTGGTGTTAGGTTTAGAGAAATGATCAGGGAGTACCTTGTTAAGGATAAGCTCAGGCTCATATCATAGTGTGTAAAAATGAAGTAATAAAAAAAAGTGATGACAGAACCAACACTGAACTTTCCAAATAGTGTGCTTCCAAAGCCCATTTCAAATTTCAGTGGTTGCCAGCTGAATAAAGATTCAGATTTAGACTCCAAAACACTCTGCCACTGTGCAGTTTTGAAAAGAGAGGACAGTGTCTGTGAATGGTTGAAATGTTTTCCTAACCGGTGCATTGTCCGTGCCATTCCAGTTACTTTAAACCCACAGCTCTCCAGTCTTTCTCATCGCCACTGCACCCTGAAGAGAATGCAAGCTTTTTATCTCTCTACACATCCATGCTTGGTCACCCCTTATCGTTGTAGATAGAAGATGGATAAAGACATTCTTGATCAAGCATGGTTAACATTACACGTGGACACTCAATGGAAAAATCCCCACACAGACAATAGAGTAAAGCAGACTTCTGAAGCTAAATGAGAATGTATGAGGGAATTGACTTTCATGGGTGAAATGGTGAATATGCAGTATAAAAAGTGTACGTTTCCTCTTAAATATTTTAGTCCTCTGTCCTCTGGTAACATGCATGCTTATCAGACCTCCAAGAGACTTTATGTTAGCAAATGTACCCTTATTGTGATGCTCACTGAACAGAACATTTCTCATGAGCAACAACAGCCGGCCATCATTAAAGTAGACAGGTTTCTGCTCACATGTGGAAATGGCTGGGGAGGAGTGGTGAAAATGAAGCATCTTCATGCCCGGCAGTGGTTATCAATTCCCTTTAGCCAGACTCATATTTTTCAAGAAAATTAATTCTGCTGACTTATTTGCTTTTGTAATAACCTAATAGTATGCCACTACCATGTTCACTCGCCTGGAACTGATGGGGAGAAGAAAATATCGATTGAGAGGTCCTCACCGTGTGGCTACAGATTTAATGGCAAATGTGTTCTCGATTTTGTTATTCGTGCAATCTTGTTTAAAATTTGAAATGCAACAACAGAATTCTTTTAAATTAAAGGCTATACAACATCAGATGGATATTTGGCAGAGCAAGAAGTAAAGCCTCATAACAAGTCTAAATAACAGGCCTGTGAATGCAAAGTTAAAGCGGAACACTGTTAAATTGTCAAAAAGGGCTTTTTGTTGAAATAATGGTGCTCTTATGAGTGTCTGATCGGAGGAAAAGTGTGATGGAACACCGCTGTCCTTTTCACGTGAACTACGTGCATGACATTTCCCTCATCCACCCTCTGTATCATCCTCAAACTGTGATGTCCATACGTTTTCAGCAGACCTGGCATTGCACTATATTTTACTCGGTTTGTGAGATGGAGAGGACATTTTAGAGACAAGCACTTTCTGGTTTGTCGTTCACACACACCCACACACTCTGTTTGCTCCAGTCTCAACTGCGTCTGACGATGTTACATCTATTGTTCGTCTTCTGAATAAACTAAAGCCCAGTGCATTACAGAAAGTCTTGGGCCTGGTTATTTATTTATTTACAGACATTTCTTTCTTTTTTTTTCTCTTCCCAATAGCGTGTAATATGTGCCTGTCAGAATTGGTTTTGTTTTTAGATTTTTCTTTTTTGTCCAGGCCAAAAAAAGAAGTTGGGTTGGAGGCGAGACTGCTGGAGAGGTGGAGGAGAAAGATCAGTCTAGAATATGTAGGGGATTTCTTCTCATGCAGTGGTATGTACCCCTGCTTGTTACTCTCTGTGATGCTCTCTCGTTACACGTCATGTTACATGTCATATTCCATGTACATTCAGCATTGGCACACTGAGCCAGCGCAGCTTTAAGCATTTTGCAATTCGACAACAACAGACGTAGCCATTATAGGCTGTAAAAAAAAATCAAAGGGATGCTTTGAAGCCTGTGTTTTGGTTAACTAGTAGTAGTGTGAGGCCACAGACAGGCTGGGCTGAGACTTCTGTCAATCAAGCAAACGTCTCTCTTTAAAGCTGCAGTAATCAATATTTTTAACAGTGGATCAGATGACTACTTGCAATGCGAGGTTCTCCTGGTGATAAACCCACAAGGCCCTTTATCGAGCTGCAATGTTACTGTTATGGCTCAGTCTCACAGCTGTCATCAACCTCATGTCCAGCAGCAGCTTTCAGTGATAAACTCCTTGTATGCTACAAACGGCAGACTGGCTATCCAACCCTTTTGCCTGACAAAACAATTTTAGGAATTTAGCATTTCACAAGCTACCCAGCAGTATATACGGTCATTAAAATCAGCATCACTTTTTCTCCAGCTGCAACATTAAAGTGATGAACACATGAATGCATCAATAATTCTAATGCTATGATATAATAAACTTTCAACATTATTCGGCAAGGGGCTATTCTGCATAATAAGTACTTTATTGATGTTAATGTTTTTGTACTTTTACTCAAGTAAGATTTGGAACGCAGGACTTTTACATGCAACAGAGTATTTCTACCTTGTGGTATCACTTTTAGTTTTAGTAAAAGATCAGGAGTAAATCTTCTCCACTGGACCTGCATTTGAATCCAGTTTCTTGTTGCCAGTTACTCAGGTCTGGCTACTATATGACCATTTTCTGGTTGTGACTGTGTTGACTAATGTGGCTTTCACTTTTCAAGCAGTTTGGCCTCCTGTCTGCCATCCAGCGTGGCCCTGCCAATAAATAAAAACTGTCTGTGGAATACAAATAATGTTCTCAATCTATCATTCAGTTTATTGTCTTTTAGCTTCACCTGTGTATATGTTTTCACAAGCCCCACTCCCTTTCCTCTTCCTTGCTGACTTATTTAAGGAAATTATTCCCCAGACTGTGTCTGTGAAACACTGGCTCCAATGCAAAACAAAAACACAGGCGATGCAACCACTTCTGATAAAAAACACTACGGGGTAACTCAGCTCAACAGACTTTGTCCCCCCCTCCCCCATCAGAATGTCAACATGTGCATACCTTCAGTTGTCTTTATTACACTCCAGCTGCCTAACGTGTTTTTACCCTTCACAGATCTCAGACTCTGAACAGGAGAGCCTTTTAAGTGCTTCTCCTTCAAGTCTAATGCCTATTCTGTGTTTACACCTAAAACACTCCCTTTCACCCCACAATCAGAGATGGTTTCTCAGTGCACATCACCAAAATTCTTTCCCAGTAATACATCAGCACAAAGTTTTATATTGGAGGTTACATAAGGTGAGTGTTGAGCATTCTTGTAATAAAAGACAAATAAATTGTTCACGTTGAAACAACAGAGAGCGCACCGGAGCTGGTTAACAACAAGATTTGTTTTGTTTTTTAGTGGGTTTTTTTAGATTAGAAAACACCCGGCACTGCAGATTCATGCCCATGAACACGATCAACAAAAATAGTTTTGGTACGGTTAGCTTCAGGAGCTGTGAAGTTGATGTTTTTTAGAGTTCAGCGGTTAGTGAGTATCTAGAGGGTAGATTTACAACTCCTTCCTTTGATTTAGTGTTTGAGTTATTTCTAAGTCCTCAGTCCTGTGCACGCACGACACACACACACATTCTCTCACACTCTCTCTCACACACACACACTAACAACCCTGACATTATCAGGCCTACACGGAGAATGTGTTTACTCCCAAACCTCCACTCACTCCCTCAGCTCAAATATTTAGACTGAGTCTCAGACTCTTTCCTTTGAATTGAAGTAATTGGTTGGTGTTTGAATTGGAATTTCACATGCAGAAGATTGCTACGCGGTGCAGTGGAGCCCAGAGAAGTACGGTATAGGCTCAGAAATATGTAGTGTGTGTGCATGTACGTACATGTGTCCATGTTTATTAGTATTCTATCAGTAGGTCCACATGAAAGTGTCGTCTCCCTCTTTTAAAGTCACTCCACCCTCTCTTCTCTGCTGCTCACTTGCTCTCTCCCCTTTCTATGCAAAGGTCCAGAGTGTGCCCTGTGGGCAGCTATTAATGAGTAACTATGTGGTGAGTCTTATTAAACCTTAATGACAGACAGGAACCTGTCTGGATGTCAATACGAGTTGGGCTCAGCCAATCATCATCACAGAGAATCTCTAAACCACAGTGTGGAAAAAAGGTCCCCTGCCAGGATGGATCGCTCTGTGATCTTCCGTCTGAGGTTTGCAGAGAAACGGGCAATACTGACGTGGTATAAAATGTTTGGGTTAGCAGACACATGCTGTTGTGACGCTTACCTTCTCCGATTTACATTGTCTGATGCACAGATGGTGAGTGGAAGACAGATTATGTAAATCACACAGATCACACAGAAGAATATAGTGAATAAATGAAATGGAAGCCTGGATTTGACAAAGCCATATATATATCCCCGGGGTTGTCTTCAGGAAGAGCTTGACCATGTGTCACTCATGTTTAAGATCTCTCTGAAGCAAACCCTGGTGTGTTTGGTGCAGAATGTCTTCCCCAAAGATGTCTGTGCAGCAGATTATTACGACCCATATTTACATTTGTATGTGTGGTGTTACATTAGCAAAAGTCTTGCTGATGTAGTTATTTGAACCCAAACCACAATCTTTTCCTAAACGTAACCAAGTAGCCTTTGGTGCCTAAACCTAACCAAACTGTGACTGCTTCACAAGGTTAACCATGTGTTTATTAAGATCCGGTATACCTATATATGTTGTTTTTAGAGTCATTGGAAAACAACCTATTCTGTTGTTTTTGGAGTCATATCTCCTGCAGCTGGTAGAGGCACTAATTTATGAAATTGTAATTAAGGAATCACCTATGTAGTCGTAGGGGTTTGGAAACAGAGGCGTGCCAGTTCTTCTAAGATGTTCTTGTATCCAGTTTGCCTCTGAATGTGGCTGACGTCACATAATCTGATCTCATCAGTTTCTTACGGTACCATCACCTTCTCTTCCACCCCCCGGTCCCCATGTCTGACCAATGATGTACACCCAACGTCAGGTTGTAAACTATGACCCATTAGTGGTGATGAGTGGTCACAAGGCACTCTATCTCCCCCTGTTTGCTGCAGCTGAGGCGTGCGTGTGCTGCCCTGAAAATGTGTATCTCAGGCGGACACAAACAGAGAAAGAGGTTCTATCTAAACCTGCAATTCATGTGTTCTTAAAGCGAGAACGCACAACACCAAGGGTGCCAATTTCAGTGGATCAGTCATTTGGTCGGAAGGTTGAAACCACTTTGGTCCAGTTGGGTATCAGCAGTAGGATTAGGTTTTGTCGAAACCCAAATTTGAACAATTACTAATATGACAAAATATTAGTGTATCATGTTTTAGCATTCCATTGTAGTGGTTGTCCTTTCAGCTAGAGAACACTACTGGAACGTGAAAGCTAATACATGTTTACCTCATCTGATTTCTTGAATCTAACAATGAAGCAAGACGAGTTTGATTGTTTAGCACCATATGAGCAAAAAGGCAATTTAAAGTGCTTTACATCAGGAATACAAATGGATTAAAAACAAAACAATTGTAAAAAAAATAGTTTTATGAGTTGGTGCAGATGCCAGATCTTGTTTGCTCTGAGATGAGGTGCATAGAAACTTAAAGATGCTTCACTAGGCTGGAAGACTACAGACTAGTTTGCTTGTAACACAGATTACAGATTTATAGATATTGTGGCTTTAAACCATTCATTAAGAAAGTAATACTGCTTTAAAACCAGTCCTTTGAACCATTAGTAGCCAGTGTATTTATGTGAGAACTCTGCTTTCTTAGTCTTAGAACTCCAGCAGATACCAGTTTTGACACCATTTCAGTTGTTCGGCTTGCTAAAAATGCCTGAATGACCCTTTCTGTGTCTTACTGTGAAATAAATCATGTATTTCCCGGTATAATATAAATAATTATTATTAATTAAAAAAAAAAAATTTAATTTGACAGCAGGCTGATTCTGTAATTTACTTGATGTAGCTGACAGGGCGACCTTGTGACACCTTTGTTCAAGTATACACAATAGCTAACTCATCATATCTCCGACACTGTTCTATGATCTGTCTGAATGTTTTTATGTTTTTCACAGAGAAATGAATAAATTCCTTATATCATATATGGGTTGTCTAAGTTTCTAGGAGCTGAATCAACAATAGTAAGTATTAGATGTGCTGAATATGATTTTTTTAGAACCTCAGGCCACGCATGGAATTATTATAGCAGGAATTTTAGTCAGATGGACACAGTTGGATTTCCAAGGGCGTTTTGATCAAAAAGAGCCATTTCATTTTCAAAGAAAGACTCTTTTTCTCACTCAACAGAAGAGTACACCATGGTGGCGAGGAAGATTAGTCTGTTACTTGTCTTTATAGTAGAAAGGTACAGCCCACATGTCACAACACTCTGCTTCACATGCCAGATGGTCAAGAGGACTGTCCCTGTCTAGGCTCCCTGCATATGGGGTCTCTACACCCCAGCTGCAGTGAGGAGACTTGCCGTGACTCTATTCATGCCCAGAGGTAGATGGACCAGAATAAAAGCTGTCATGTTGGGATATTTCCTCCAGAGGTTGTTTTTCAGGTGGCCAGGTGTATTTCCAAAAGCCTGAGGATGTTCAGACTTACCCTGGCCAATCCAGGGTATAACACTCAGATTAGCACCCTGAGAGGAGCAGAGCAGGAGCTGAGTAGACTTAAGGACTGGATTGTGAAGTTGCAGGGATGTCTCTGAAAAGATCAGTAGAGGCTTTGGAGAATTTCACTTGAATAGTTTAAATTTAGCACCTTACATTTATAAAAAATCTAATTGTTTTAGAAGAATTGACTGGCTTTGAGAAATGACAGAATATAGCGCAGAGACAGCGCAGGTTACATTTTGGAGGATACATTCTGTGTAGGGTTACAAATCTAAAAGTAACCCTGCGCAGCCCTAACTCTAAAATTTACATTTATATATCCCTAATTTGCAGAAATTGCAGTTGCAAATATGTTTGGAAGGAAACGTAATGCCACGTGGATTACATTTTCTATTACCATAAAAAGGAATAAGTATTGGCAAATGTTGATACTGAATGTATCAGTAAAGTGTTAATTGAAAACTTATTTCATTTGTTTTACTCCAAAATATCCGAACTTGTACTACAATAACCTCTGGTAGTGACTATCACATTATTAAACGTTTTGTAGGAACCTGTAGCACTTTTTTAGATTTAGATTTTTAGATAAAGATCTTGGTTTATTTAGAAAAAGTATCCACAGTGACTTGAATCATGAAACACAATGTGATTATCAACATTTAACTAAAACCTGACCAAAGTGCTATTGCTGCATAAGCCTAACCATCAGTGGGACTACAACATTGTGTGTCAGAGTGGAAAACAAGCAAGACTGCGGTTTGTACTGAGCATCTGGACATCCTCAGGGGGCATTTTGACAGGGGCACTGACAATGATACATCTGTGACCTTTCTGTTTTCTCAGATAAAAATGAATGAATACTGCATCCTAGACATGATAAAAAGACATAGCGCAAGACAAAACGCTCGTCTCATTTATGAACCTTTATTTGGTTATGTAAGATTTCTAATCTGGGGACAAAACACAGACTAAATGAAACTTGTCAACATTGTTTTGTTGAATTTCCCTTTTAAATATCATGTGGATCAATTTCCCTAAATTTAACATACAGCTCAATACAAGAACATTTTAGATTCACCATTTATTCATTTTGAAAACAGCATTTAAGAAAGGATCGAATTCATTTTCCCTATTACAGTCATTTGAACAAAAATACTGTATTTTGTATACAAAGGCATCAAAGGCATATAAAAGGTTTTACCAATTTTTTGTTATTCTAATAGCTTTTTATATTGCTTAATATTTCTATAAAATATTTTAAATGTATTATATGACTAAGACTGGTGACACAGTTGTCCACTGTTTTTTATACTCCGTGTGTGTCTCTTTTTAAAGCAATGAACTAGTTTCTCCTGTTTTTCTGCTTTTATGGCTTAGATAAGCGATTCTGCTCTTTATCTTTAGAGCCTCGTATGCATCAAGTCAGAAATATGAAGTGCTTGCATGTGGAATTAAGTCAAAAACAACAATATTTCTCTTCAAAATTAAATGTTGTCATTGTGAAAACCAACTATGTACAGTGCCCCCCTTTATTATTTTATCATGAATGACATAATATAACATAATACAAGATAGCAAATTACGATGCTTGATGCTTCCAAGCTGTATGGCCTGATATTCAAACCAAAAGACTTTGAATGGAACAAATAGTAGCTTTGCAAATGTTTTAAAATCATTACACTACTGAAGGTATTTCAGAAAATTATGTAATTAATTATATACAAATATTTAAACCATATATTTGAAAGCCTTTTATATGAATGAATTGAATGATAAATATAGAAGGAAATATATAGATGTCAAAATTGAAACCTTACTATTTATTCTACAAAAAAAATAAATATTAATGCGGCCTATATGATGTGTTCCAAAGATTTGTTCAAAATAGGCTTTGGCCATTCTGAAAAGTTTAGCCCAAGGGGATCTGGCTGTTGTGTATTTTTGGCTACCACAGCGTTAAGCAAATGTCACACTGTATATGCAGTTGTCAGTGAGATGGCACATTATAATATTCAAGCGTTAATACTTGTTTTTATGGTTTTGTTTTCAGACAGCAGCACATACAGCCGTGGAATGCTGTCTGAGAACTGAAACGGGGTAAAACAAACAGCATGAGAGAACCCATGAGCCAATACATCAAACAAATTACAAAAAGAATGCTAAATGAAGATAAGTGAACTAAAAACTACAACTGTATATAGGTAAATCCGCTGTAACATGGCAAGCAATGCCAGCAGGTAGCATGTTATGCATGTATTGTATCGCAAGTGCAATAAGAAAACCCTAACCAAATTCCTGTTAAACTGTATCCAGCTGTTGAAACGCCCTGCTAGTTATAAACACTGCATAAATGCTAAATCTCCTATTAGCCTCATACACATACTTCATATACCAAACACTGTCAACCATGCTGAGCTGAAACCAAGTTGCCCACTAAAATGATGCATGTTGGCAAAGGTAGTAAACCTGCCAACGTCACTGTAGGGAACTTATCTTATACATAAACATCACTATATAATCGGAAACCTAAAAAGAAAATGGCAACAAAAGTGTTTTAGCAATTTTTATGCTTTTAAAATGAAGTGAGACATCCTTGTTTATAGGAAAAGATTGATACGTAATGAAATGTAGCACAGTTTTTAACCCTGCCTTTTCTTAATTAATTAGGACTGTAGCATTATTGCATTTTCAGTAGGGTAAAGTATGTCACATGTGAGTGTAATGACATTTGAGTTGTCTACCAGAACTGGCTTCACAGGAATTGCTCTTAAATAATTTATGCTTAATGTGTATATAGAGTTGCTAAATGTGGTGTATTTCCTTGTGGTGAAATGAACAAATACAATGATATGATGTGAATGCACAGTTTTCTTTTGTATAGTTAATGCAGTAGATCAAACAAGAGCAAAAATTGAGCTGAAGGACAGAGCTCATACAGAGTTAATGCACTACATGAGTCTGACCCTGAGGCCAGAAACAGTCACATACTTATGGTTACATGGCATAGAGGGGGGGGGGGGGGGGTATGGGCGGAAACTACAGAAACATTGAGAAAAATAATATATGTAT
>JAVQJF010032095.1:0-50881 GCA_036023855.1 Gadopsis marmoratus
TACACACACACACACACACACACACACACACACACACACACACACACACACACACATGCACCAACAACACACAGAAACAAACAAACGATGGGAGTGTGGAAGGACATACACACACCGGCATGAACAGGAGACACACAGCAGTGATAAACTGCCACCATGCACATGTAGGCTGGACACACTTTAGCCGATTGTCTTCTATTTGATTTCTTTGCATTAAGCCCTTTGAATTGCCTCTGTGTTTAAAATTAAACCTTCCTTAATTCAGATCATCTGCTGCAGAGGTTAAACTGAGCTTTAAAGTCAAATGTGGGGATACCGGTGTGCCAACAGCACCAAACGTGCACTACAAAAAAAAAAAAAACCCAATACGCAATAATTAGGCTATAATAAGAAAACGTGACATACATCAGTTTTTGATAAGAACATTCTGCCTTCTGAGTTCAGTATCCAAACACGACGTCTGCAACGTGCCGGGGTCTTAAATCTACACGCTACAATTAAAACCACTTTCAAAAAGGCACGTTGATGAAGGAGTTGAGTTGACAGCAGGAAGTTACCTGCTTCTGAGGAGGAATCAGACTCCACGCACACGAGAGACCCAGTCAGCGGTCCGCTACAATCTGCGCGTCCAATCTCCAAACTTCCTGTGACACAACAGGAGGATCCCCCCCCCCACCACAGATGGGCTGCCTCACTCAACACGCCCTGCAGCGCGCGGTGCGGCCGATGTCCCTGCGCCGCACGCGACCGCGGAGAGGACGGTAAAGTTCCCAAACAGACAGGGAGGAGAAAACGCTCGCCCTGACACCATCTCTTACCTTTCCCTCCTCCCTCCTCCCTCCACCCTCCGCCCTCCTCCGGCCGCTTCCGAACTCTGTCACGACGAGGCTCCGCCGCAGACCGCGAAAGCAGACGGCCGCTTTTCGGTAACCGGGGAACAGCAGGGGGAGCGCGGACGTTTGCTCCAACACGCAGCGGCTCCGTGTGAATGCGTTGTGTGCGTGAGCGCGTGGGCGCGTGCGTGTGCGCGCGCGCGCGCGCGCGTGTGACAGCTCATGGAGAGAATGAGCAGCGAGAGGAGAGCCGGGGAAGTTAGGGGGAGTTCCCGTGAACAGACAGGCGGGGCGGGGCTCGGGTGGAGTGACAGGCTGACCAGTTTTTAGATCCACACCTCATTTCTGTAGCAGGCTGTACTGATACTGTACTATACACGCAGTATGTCCAGGATATTAGTACCGGCTACATATACACACTTATTGTATTCGTTCTGTTTATTGTTGCGTATCATTTTTACACATTTATGTATATGGCAAATATCCTTTTTTCTATCATATTCATGGGGCAGGAAGCCTAGGTCATACTAATTTGTAATCGTACAATGTGCTGTGCCTTAAAGTTGCAACTAATGATTGTTGTTTTTTTATTTTTGATCAATCTGCAGATGCTTTTCTCAATTAATTGATCATTTTGGGCTTGAAAATGGTGAAAAATGCCCATTAAAATTTCCCAAAGCCCAAGGTGACACCTTCAAATGGCTTGTTTTGCTCAATCAACTGTCCAAAATCCCAAATAGGTTTAATTCACAGTGATTTACCAGTGCGTTTTTGCTTAAACAACTTACATTATCAATATCACTATCACCATATCAGTGTTGTTTCTTCGTGTACAGCAGACAGTTATTCAGTTTTACACTAAATCAACAACAAAACAATTTCTAATTTTGGAGCCTGAGCTCTAATATGTAGCTTTCAGTGGTCCTTCGCATGAATAATTTGGGGAAACTGTAGTTTGGCCTGCAGTACAAGTAGTCATCACTTTATGAGATTTATGCCTTGGGCCTTTAACCACACTTCCACACATTTGGTGAAGACTTCTGTGCTCAAAATCTGTGTTTCTATGGAGACCAGGTAGTCGACTACAGCACGGACTGCAGATCATGAAACCGTTTATAAATGTAGACAAGAAAAAAAAAAAGATTGAGTTGGACAGGTGGCTGACAGTGACCATGACTCCAGGTGGAGAATGCTGCCTTTACCTCCGTTTTTGTTGTCATTGTTTTTCCTCCGTGACGTGTTAATGGAAGGTGATGGACATCTGCTCTGTGGAGACTTTAACTACTCCTCAGTTAAACATGCATGACCTCTGCTATTAGATCCAAGTGGTCAAGAGGGCTTGATGGAACCGCGAGAGTCGCTGAGGACGCTGGCGCCGCTTGATCGCGGACTTGAAACCGCATTTTTGACAGATGACCCAAGAGAGGGGGCAAAGAAACAGCTAAAACGGGATATGGTCTGTGGTTGCGTCGTTGGCGGTATGAAGTTACCATGCCGATGAGTGAGAGTAAGACCTGCTGATGGACGATGTGTGGTGGGTTTGATTTAAAGCACCCCAGCTCTTCACACACACACACTCACACCTAAGATCCCCCTCCAAATGCTGCTGGAATGTGTCTCCTATAACAACCTCAACTATCACAAGGCCTGCATCACATGACAAGAAGGACCTGTTTCTGCGTGTGTGTCTAAATAACTCTGGGAAGTTGTGTGTGAGGGTAAAAATAAACACTAATACAGCGTTACAGGAAGGCGACCAGGTAGAGGCACAACAAGAAGTTGCCTAAACGTTTTAAACCACTTACATAACGAGTCCCTGATGGCAGCAAAGAGCAGAATGCAATTTTATCCTGCATCTAATTTTGTTTGCAATGCCCGGGACCACTTCCCAGATACGTTACCACATGTATTGCGCCCAGTGAAGAACAGCAATAAAGTGAAACCTTAAAGCTTTCAGTTTTTCCAAATTAGCAAAAAAAAACAAACATATTTTATCATTTACAACTGGTGGTATTTATCCACAGAGATAGATTTGGTTTTAGACGCACAGCTTTTTCAGTTTTATGCCTCTACCCCAAAACAGTTGAATAATGGCTGCGGTGCTCACAGCATTGAAAAAATATATTTTTTTATATAAAATTCAGCAGTGACACATCTGTCCAGAAATAATGTCCCCCATTGCTCTGGGTGATCCACAAACCTTGCTGTGAACAGTTTTCACTGGAACTGCTTTCTACCAAGTTCATATTAAAATGTTTGACAGTGAGGTCTGTGGATAATCCAGAGTAACAGAAATAGGCTGTTGCTGTAAACCAAATGTAACCCCAACGTAGTTTAGCTGTTCACGTCAACAGTTAGGCAAGTTAGCAAGATGGCTAACTGTCAGCTCGGAGAAGCTGCATGCGAATGTTAAACACAATTTTGTTTTTAATTAGCTTATACATGTTATACATTCCAGAAAATCATGATGGTTTTAGTGTTATGTGGCTAGAGAAAAATATATCAGGTTGGTCAGCTGGTACTGAACAATACTGATAGTCCTGCTGACTCTGGAAAAAGTGAAAATCTGTACCTGATGTTTAGAATATCGTAAAGCTCAGTGAGTTACAGAAGAAAGCTATTTCCATCATGTGCTTATACTTGACAGGCTGTAACTTTTAGTATCAAATCTGGACTCAGAAAACATCATATTTAAGAGGCAGTGTTGGTGTTTCACTTCTAGTTGATGCCAGAGGTTTGTATTGAGGAATTGGAAAATAATTGCAGCCATACAATTAATAGCCAGCACTGCTAATAGAATAAGCTACAGGCTAGCTTGTTGTCAAAATGACAGCAGCTGGCTCTGTTAACAAGCCTTTTGTGAGGGGAAATGTGAGGAACAGCGTAGCGGCTGTATCCCAGAGAAAAGAAAAACACCTTGACCGAATTTCAAAAAAGACCAGGCCATCCTGAGCTGCAACACAGAGCTGAAAAAGAGAGGGAGGAGAGAGGGCTGCAGGGATAAAAAGAAGAAGCAATGAGGGTGCTGACACATCCAGACAAAATGGAACAGGGAGTGTCACTCAGCACCTCACACACTAACACACATACATGCTGTACATGAGCGCTTGCCTTGAGGACTAGGCACCTGGATCTGAGCTTCTGCTGAAAGCGACAGATGCCAGAAATACAGCATCACATACAGAGCCAAGGACACGGGGGTCACACAATCTCACACACACCACAGTTCAGTTTTCCAGGCCTGAATCTGGCAGGCAGAGGTGAGCTTATGACAAAGACACAGTTAATAAAACCCTTGACTGTACAGGCATTTTTACAAGGTGAGCCCATATACGCCTGCATAGGTGCGCGCGCTCATTGTCAGCAGGCTTGTCGAGCTGTCCATTTGTAACTTTAGCTCCACGGGGAAATGTTAGTAAAAGGAGGAAGAGGTTTATTAGAGCGTTGCATGATGCCAGCTGTCTAAACTGGCTCCCTTCTCCAGACCAAGAAGCTCTCTTCCTGTCTTGTGCTGCAGCTTCTTCAACATCTTAAGGTCCTCCACTGCAGTCCTTGTGCCCACATGTTCTCATCCTTGTTCCTTTGATGCACTCAGGCTACAAATTTGCTTGAAGAAATCCCACAAGCCACAACCGCAGACTTATGTGCTGATAAAACATATTTATTATGTGGATGCGCATTCTGAAAGTGACCCCCACCATATGTCTGAGTATCTGCCTATTTATCTGTGTATCTTCTCTGGTTGCTGCCTGCTGCATCAATCACACCCTCTCACCACCGCAACAGCTGCCTCTTGTCAACTTCGCTCTGCAGCAGCTGAGGACGAGGGGAGGAGTGTGAAACCGCGTTTAACAGCCTTGGTTCTGGCTGAAGGGAACGCGGGGAGGGGGGCGGGGGGGTTTGGTTAGCAGAACATCAGGATCCCATTTAGACCAGAGGGAGGCTCATGGGAGTGGGACGGGGCGTCGGCTGAATATTCCAAGGAGGAAGTGGGAGGTCATGTGTGTGTGTATGTTCATCTGCATGTTCTTTTAATGCATGTTTAATCATAGCTGCTATAATACCTGCAGCCTTATGAGCTCAGCTCTGTTGTCTTTAATGCATTTGTCACTGTTTATATTGAAGAGTCATAATGAGATTGTGTGTGTGTGTGTGTGTGTGTGTGTGTGAGTGAGGCGAAAAGGCTGCACCTCTCCTCGGCAGAACACTGCAGCACTGTCCTCATGCACCTCCAGGTTAAAGGTCAGGGTTGAGGCATGCGGCTGACCACATCAGTCCCTATACAACGCTTGACCTTTGACCCTTCTCTGCCCATGCCAGCTGCCAGCCTGATGCTTTTTCCAAACTGTGGGATGCACAAACTGAGGAAACTGCTGCGCTATCTGCTGTTGGCCACAGTGAATGGACTATACCATCAGTCTTCTGAAGTCCAGGATCCACAGGAGACCAATGGAAAACCTGAGTCTGACAGTAACTAGATACGAGCTGGAGTTGGTGCTGGAAAGACTTAGTTGTGAATAGAGGGAAGGAGTTTGATGAAAAATAGGGAGAAAAACTGAGAAACTGGTGATGAAGAGCATGTGAATCCTTTCCCCACCTCCTCCGCTCACTGACAGTAAAGAAAACATTTTAATGAATTCCTCAAAATGCTGTTAGTCAGAGCCTGTCTTTGCTTCTGGCTAGTTTGTGTGGGCATTTAATGCAGTAAATGAGATTTGGAAAATCTCGATAATATATTGTTGTTAGATAGCCTGTGCACTATGACTCAGAAAAGCCTTAGCAGAGTAGACTTTAACATCTTTATTTCTTTATTCATTTTCAATAAAACATGTCCAAAGAATGAGGTCTGAGCCATGAGCTCAATGCTAATGTCAGCGTGGTAACATGCCCATTATGACAACGCTAACATACTGATGTTGGCAGGTATAATGCTTACCATGTTTACCATCTTAGTTTAGTGTGTTAACATTTGCTAATTAGCACTAAACTAAAAATACAGCTGAGGCTGTTGGGGAAAGCCATTGTTTTGCAAAAATGTGTTCATAAAACAAAGTATTGGACATTGAACATTTTTATACACAACAGATGTATGTAAGCAGATGAAAATGATGGATTTCTTTTTTTTGGATCAATTTTTCTCATTGTCTCTGTCTGCAGGGGTCCATCTCTTTTATAGCACATACGCCCAATAAAGGAAATGAAAACCACATTACACATGTGGTAGTAGCCGAGCACAACGTGGGAATTCAGTCTAAGAGATGTTTGATTTCATCATTATCAATTCTTCTGTTTCACATCCTCACTTCCACGCTGAAAGTAGAAAAAAGCTTCATCCTGTGTTGCAAGACTGATTCACACAATTTTGTTAGAGTACATTTAAGTTATTTTAAATAATACACACGTAGCAGAACAATCAGTACGTCCAAGTTCCTCTTTTCTTTTCCGCTGAATCGCAACGTCACAGCATGATGCTGTTGCTGTACTTAGCTGGAAACCTGGAATACAGATGATAAAGCCAAATGTTGCATAAGAGCAGAAATGGAAAAACTGCAATAGATATTATTTAGAAACACGCCTCACGCCAACAACAGCATGCTACCCAACACAACACAGATCCTGCTTCTGTTCCCGTTGCTTCAGACGAGACACCTTTCTTTGCAGAGGGCACGGTGACAACAGGTTGTTTGTCATTTCAGAAATAGAGTCTGTGTTGCATCTGAAGGATACCAGCTGGCCGTGACATTCCTGAATACCATAATACATTATTGTCACTGTTTGCGTGCGTGTGTCTAGTGCGTGTGAACATATACATGCACACAATGCGTTGCATCCATATGATGTGGTATGTCTAAAATGATCCGTTAAATCATAACAACAAAAAGACCAGATTACAAAAGGATCATTGTCTTAACATTTCTACACACCTGCAATACCAAAAAAAAAAAGTCTGTACTGTTTCCTGTGTCACACAGATTCTGACCTCTGTCATGACTCTATGATATTCCTGTTTTCTAACACAAAGAAAACTTGCATGTATGTGCTCATTCAAGAACGCTGGGCCTATTCAGAGCAGTGGTGGAAGAAGTATTCAGATTGACTTCAGGAAAAGTGACAATACAAAAGTGTAAAAATACCACTTGACAAGTAAAGGTCCCACATTCAAAATATTATTCAAGTGAAAAGTGTAGTTAAAGTATCAAAAATACCTGTTATGCTGCTGAATGGCAGCTGCCAATGTTATATTATATTACACACTGTTTACATTTTATACGCCAGCCATATTTTTGGAAGTCACTCGTTCACTGACGCCACCAGTGATGCTTCTCGACAACAGAGAATAGCAAACCTGCCAGACTGCAAACTCCCTTTTCAGTATCAAAGACTCACTTTCTGTTGACTTAAAAAAAAGACCTGGTAGTTTCCTTGTTTGCAAAGAACAGCAGCTGTGGTCAGCATGAATTCATGTCATGTTATATTTTAGATGAAATGGAAAGTGGCAGGTTGCCTGTATTTACTGCATCACATACAGAATCATGAAAGTACGAGGGATCCTGTTCAGAAATGGTCCGTTCCTAATGATTCTCCAGGTAGATCTTTTTAACAGCAGACATTTTGACATCTCAGAAACGGAAAGGCACAGGTGTTATTAATAACATTAACGATGACTTCGTTATATTCAAGCATCCCAGTAAGCCAAGACAGTGTGACAGGGAGCCAGCGGGACCCTAAAATCGAAGCAGCTAAATTTAATTCATCCATCATTAATTTCATTGTGTACACCTGTGCTTTTCGTGCTGTGACATGTCAACATGTCTTCCGTGAAGAAGGCCTTTTACCAAAGAAGTATACCTCCACCCAAATTCAACGTGAAAAGAGGATTAATCAGACAGAATAACTGAGATATTTTAGAATGTTTTTATGTTTGTTTCTAGCATTTTACCTGGACCCAGCTGGGATACGTATGGTGGAAGTGCACTAAAAGGGAAATCTTATCTTTCCCCAGTGTCACATGTCGTCTTTGTCCCTGTCAGCATCGCAGTTGAATTGTCTCTCCTTCTCAAACACATTCAGGGAGAACATTCCTGATTTTCCATTGCACATCAGCCACATCAGGAAAGTGTAAACGCTCCCTGAAAACATGTTTTAGTTTCTGAAAAAGATTTAAAGGAGTAAAGACAAAAAGGACTCTGTTTGAGTTAATGGACCGAACTATGACAGACGTCTGGCTGCTTGAACATTTTCTTTTTAGCTTGTATTCTCTCATTACTAATTTGTACTTGCAGCAGGTTGTTGTGAAACACAATTTGCATCTTTTCAACCAAGTCCTGCTTAAATCCTGTGCAGGGCCTTGAAAGATCAGATGAAGAGCAATTAATTCAGCGTGTTGCTTATTGGTAAAATCTCTTCCCATACCCAATAATTCATGCTCAAACATGACGTGTATGTAGCATGAAAAGGCAGCGTCAAGAAAGAGACTGAACCATGAGACAGGACTGCATGAAATGGAAAACTTCCATTTCTGCCTCATGCCTTTAGTCATGTTATATGACCATAAGTGTAATTCCAGTCAGCGACACAAGAGAGGCCCCCTTTCTGCCCTCCATACCACAGACTGGAGGGAGACGCCAGTCCAGCAAACAGGAGGGGCGGGGGGAGCAGGAAGAGGGAATTTTAATGCACACTCTTTAAACCACACACACACACACACACACACACACACACACGAAAGCACATATATCACATTAACGTTTACAATTTAAGCTTTCTGCTGACGCTCTCATTCAGGCACACTTTTTGGAAAGAGAGCAAGTATGGCATCTGTGTCTGACGCAAAGAGATCTTTTGAGTGTGAAACACTGACCCCCCGTAGGATTCAGGACTTCAAGATGACTGCTGAGGGTTTGTAGTTTTGTGCGTCATGAGGAACAGCAGCTGTGGTCAGATTTAGGTGTGCTGGAAAGGGTGGAAAGTTGTAACGACAGAAGAAAATTATTAAAACATCCATAAGAAGAACTTCTTCTTCCATCAATACCAGGTTACACTGGAAGGCGTGCTTACCTACAATCACATATGGCGCAGATGAAATCCTTTGTATTAGGGAATAATACCATAACGCACCTACCACCTGTGTTTCTGTGCAACATGTGAATGGCAGAAAGAGGTCAAACAAAATGCCCTCTTGGGACAGTTTGGGAAATACACTTTTTTTGCTTTCCATGCAGAGAGGTAAGTGAGAAGCTCGATACCATTCATGTCTGTACGGCTAATATGAAGTTGGAGTCAGGAGAGGATCAGTTTAGCTTAACATAAAGACTATAAGCAAAGGGAAACAGCCAGCATCTCTAAACTTACTTAACACGCTGTTCAATACCTACAAAAAAAAGGGTAAAAATGACAGAGGTTATGCACTTGACTATTCCTTTTTTTCAATAATTTATTGCTTTCCAGATCCAGTAACTCTCTGGAGTCTCCGCTGGTTACCTGGCAACTAGTCCCAGCCATGAAACAGTCCTTCACTTTAGTTGCGAGACTGATTTAACAAAAGACATCCAACGTGTTAATTAGTGAGCTTTTAGAGGTGCTGGTAGGCAGATTGTATTTCCCGACCAGGCTAACTGTTTTCCCACTCTTTCCCGTGTTGATGCTAAGCTAAGGTGTCCAGGTAGCCTTATTTTGAAAGCACAGATGTGAGGGTGGTATTGATCTTCTCATTTAATTCTTGGGAAGAAACTAAATAAGGCCAAAATGACTAACTAACTACTTTGTATGACATCACCGTACCGGGTCATCATCCCATAATTTTTGCAGGGCGCCTCGGCTGCACAAACAACATAGTGACAATGAACTCTCACGCACATTTACAGCTCTCGTCAAATATTACACAGCAGTTGCTGCTTTTGTTAGTAAAGACATAACGGTGACCCTTTCCATGTCTTCTCCTGAGAACCCTACTCTGGTCTTTCATGGGGCTAACCTGACATGGTCTGGTGGGCCGGCTGCTGTGTTTTGGAAAACCAGCCCGGTGCAGGGGTCAGACCCTCATCAGCTCCGATGTTTGTTTACATTCTCACACTGGGCCACCAGGGACACAGTGTCACATTTAAAAGTTAAACCGTGGGAAGAAACATGGTGATAAATAGCGCAGAGAGAGAGTGACACTTGGACTCTTTGCGGCACTGTTTTCTGTGGCTGTGACCTGGATTCAGACCAATCTTGAAAATCAGTCATGGGGCGTCACTGTGTGTGGTCTGTGATGCATACCATGTAACTACATCGTCCTCGGTTTGAATTTGCGTGACTCCCCTTCTCATGTTCCCTGTCTGATTCTCTTCAATAAAAGCAAAATTAGCCAAAAAGAAGCGTAAGAAACAGACAATTGGTTGATGTCATGCCAAACCAATTTAAAAGTCATGCCAAACAGCCAATTTTCCAGCGTTGACGAGTTTCGATTCTTTAGTTGTGCCAAATTAGCTCAGACTTGTGAAAACTCTGGCCCCGTTGTGAACGCCAAACAAGAGCAGAATCATCTTGCATCTAAAAATAGATGGAAAGACAGAAAAGTAAGGAGGTAGAGGGATCAATAGCCTGTGAGCAGTCACAACGAGTCTGATCTCTTTCCAACATCTTGCACCACAAATCAATTCCAGTAAGACTTCAGTGCAGCATTGATGAGTTGTAACAGGTGCCTTGCTTAAAAGCAGCTATCGCACAAGAGGTAGAGCTGCTAGTACGTTTTCCCCACACTCGCAAGGTTCCTTACCCCTATGACCACTGACGTACTTGCACCTTGAGTTTCCTGCAATAGCAAAACTCGTCTACGCATCCTGCGGTTCAAGTATGCATTTAGTGAGAGCATTTGCCTGCCTTCGCCACGCCTCCTGACCGGACTGCACTGTCTCACATGGGAAGATGTACAGCAGCTGAAATCTTTGTTTGACTCAGTTTGTTTAGAGCCAGAACTCATTTTGCATCATCTGCGATGACAAACAGAAGGTCAGCATGTGCCTCCACAGCTTTCATTGTTTTTTTAGCAAAGAAAAATAATCTTGACCCTCAGTAATCACATTTTCACTGTCTGACATAAGTATGGCTACAACAAGATGGGATGTGTGGAGTCCTGGCTGCAGTCCGCAGCTCTAGTGTGCCTCCCCGTGGTCACATATGTGCAATACAATGTGGGTCCCACCAACAGCTGTCACAGGAAACCTCATTTCCCAGATGCCCATATTTGTTGCTGTCTGTCTGTTGCCTTCAAAATAAAAGCGTGAGGCCGTGCCAAGTCTCTAAAGACGTTTCGGGCTGAAGAAGATGACAACCAGACCAAAATACTGCATGGCCTGCACTACAAGAATACAAATACAAAAATGAATGTGTAGGCTCATAGAATACCAGAGGCATAATAAGTGTAATATTTAGGAAAGCGTTTACAGATGGGTAAATCATATCCATACGCCACAGAGATTTCTTATGTACATGCGTTACTCACTTTGAAATTAAGAATATCAACCATAAGTACCGAGAGCAGAGTTATTCATTCACTACCAAAGGCCACGTTTTCTTTAAAACGTAATGGTAAGATCCGAGTCGGTCTCCTCCAAATGTTAAAAGCCTTCCATCAACCAACCAACCGGCCGGGTTTCCGGACGACAGTAATAAATGGAACGTCTTATTATTGCAGATTGGAAAACGGAAGTGTGCAATTCCGCGCTTATCTGTCCCACGAAGTCTTATCAGGTCCAGTGACGAACCGGAGCCCGCAGGGTTCAGGGTCCTCAGTCCAGATCCTGCAGCTGTCAGACCCACGATGAGGCTGCTGCCGGTCGCTGTCACCGTGTCGCTGACGGCGGCGGTCGCTTATTACGTTTACATCCCGCTGCCTGACGCCATCCAGGAGCCGTGGAGGCTGATGGCGCTGGATGCGGGACTCCGAACAGCGATGCACCTGGTAAGGAGAGGAGGAGAGGAGAGGAGAGGAGGAGAGGAGGAGAGGTTCTGTGCAGGCTGCACGCAGTCGGTACCTTTCGCCTGTGCAGCTGTTTTTATCTAAATGGAATCGAGCGTTATGAACAGCAGTTGTGTCCCGAGTAGAAAAGGGTAGTTGCACGCATTTAAAAAAAAAAACAAAAACAAAAAAAACCCAAAACAAACAAAACTAGCAGCTACTGTGATAGTGGCTTTGGTGAAACACACAGCAGCACACCTTGGCCTGTGCAGACATGGACTTTGACCCTACCTGCTAAACCACGTGTTGGACAATATTAACCCTGAGGTGTCCAACTTCAGTGCCTTTGCTGGTGTGGCTCAGTGGGACAGTCACTGCATGGCCAGTGGCCTTGTGTGTCTATCTGAAGTGGTGTGTTTTCGGTGCAGATGCTATGATGACGTGCACGTAAAATGACCCCGCAGGGCTGCAAACTGCACAGCATGTCCTGAGATGCCTCAGCAGGATGTTATGGGTTTAACTTGTGCCTACTCTAACAGGGCTTCCCTTTATCAGACTTGTCTTGTCATGCTGGTATCCATTAGTAATTAATTAGTAACCGCAGGGTGAAATGTACAAAGAGCCTTTGCAGTACATTAACAGTTTGATTTCTTTTTAATAAACTGTCACCGCCGTCTCTCATGGTGCTAATGTGTTGCAAAACAGCCATCGGGGGAGTTTATTCTGGGCAACTCCTCACCCTTACCTTTGTTCTACATTGGCACTGTAGGTGACGATTCGTGATATCAGTTATTTCCGGACTGGCTGGGTGAGTCTGCAGGTTAATGTGCTACTTATAAAGTCTTGTTTGCACCAAAGCAGATCAAACTGGTTATACAAGTCAGTTAACATTTTATTATATATTTCTTTTTACAAAAGCGAAGTTGGGGGGATAAAAGCCACTGAGATAAGATTCAAATTAAGTGGACTGGTCTGCCAATGTTAATTAGATATTTTTGGCCTAAATGTGTTAATAACATTTAAAACAGTCCTAGTTTGAGTATGATGCTCTGCAGCTGACATTTTGCCCAAGAATGTGTTCGTGTGTTATAAATATAAATTCACTTGTGTACAGTTTTTTTTTTTTACAATAGAATAACATTGAATAGAACACAACTTTATGCACTGACCTCACGTGGGGCAGATACTGACTTTACTAAAAGAGCACTCCACAGATTTAGCATTGCACTAACATTGTCTAAACTCACAGTTTAAAAAGAAATGGATCTAAATTGATACAGTGGAAAGAGAGCCGAGGAGCGGTCTACAGCCGTCTGGTAAGCTCACTTCTTCCTAGCCCAACACTGCCAGATTTCTTTTTCAGATAACTTGAGGCAATCTATCAAATTCAGGCAGCACTGGTGTCAGCAGATACCCTGAGTTTAGCTTTCGGGATCGGATTGGGAGAGAAAAAGTTGGACCGGTGAATCCCCTACCTGACATTCAAAGAATGAGCAGAATTTTCAACTTAAGGAAATTATAAAACTGGTATTTATTAAAGCCTCGGTGTCTCGGTGTAGCTGGCTGGTTCTGAGCCCCCACTGTGCCAAGCAGCTGTGTCTGCTGGCCTCGGTTGAACCCGACTGTTGAGACAGTCTGAGATGTTTGTGGGGAAGAGGGCAGCTCTGCTAAGATACAGCAGTAAGATACAGTGCAGAAGGACAAAGGTGACTGGGTGAGACAGTTGTGTCTCAAGCCCCCACCAAGACATGAATGAATTTAGTCCCAAATTAATAAATTCCCACCTGCTGTTTTCACTCTTTGCCTAAATGTCTTGATCCTTTCATTCGCGTCCTGACAAACTACGCTCAAGCTGTAGTTTAAATCCCTCCTCCCTCCCTCCTCTGTCTTCAGGCCTCTTTGAAGGCTTGGCTGGGCTTTGACAACTACACCAAGTCAATCAGGCGCTTCACAGAGGGCTTCAAGGGCATGATGAAGGGGCTGGACAGTTCTGAGTCCAGCGGAGGGGTCATACCTGGAGTGAAAGTCAGCGACATCACTTTCGCCGGCGTCCCGGTCCGTGTTTACGAGCCCCCGGCCGGAGGGGAGGGCCATCTGAGGAGGGGGCTGCTGTATTTCCACGGGGGAGGCTGGGCCCTCGGCAGTGCCAGTGAGTACTGACACTCCTGCAGTCTTTAAGCAGAATTAGATGACATTAAGTCAGAAAAAAAGATTTTAAATTTGGCCTTAAGAAACATGCAGATTGACGGTTTTTTCATTCGTTTTATTGAATGTAATATGTTGCACTGTCTGCCTTTAAGGGAAGAGTTTGTGTAGTACCTTAATCATTTCAAATAAATGGATACAGCAATTTATTCTTTGTTCACTCACCTTTTCCACACTGTCTCGCACTCCCTCAGAGGAAGGATCATATGATCTGATCAACCGGATGTTGTCCGACGAGCTCAACGCTGTTGTGGTCTCTGTTGAGTAAGTGCGTCTCTTCTCGCAACACTAATCTACTGTTTCAACATTTTTCTCAACACGGAGACAGAATCTAACTTCTGATACAGATGTGCACAACCGAATGCTTACAATCGCATCCCCCAACGCTTTCTAAACCTCCAGTAAGCGATCATTTGCTACCAATGTCTGCGTAGGTATCGTCTGTATCCAGAGGTGCACTTCCCATTGCCGTATTTAGACTGCCTCGCTGCTGCCAAGCACTTCCTGTCCCCAGAGGTTCTGGCCACGTATGCAGTCGACCCAGAGCGCGTGGCTGTGGCAGGCGACAGTGCTGGAGGAAACCTGGCTGCTGCGGTCGCTCAGGAGGTACATACAGAAGCCACCTCCTGCAGGAATGTGTGTACCGATGTACTGCAGACATAAGGGAGTAAGACCTTATATGTCTTTATATTTTCCCAGATTTCCATAGATGACACTATGAGTGTGAAATTCAGCGTCCAGGCGTTGGTCTACCCAGTTCTCCAGGCTCTGGACTTCAACACGCCCTCCTACCTGCAGAACCAACATATACCCGTTCTCTACCGGCCCCTCATGGTCCGCTTCTGGCTGCAGTACCTCGGTGCTGACCTCTCCCTGCAGCCCCAGTTGCTGGGGAACAACCACAGCGCCTTACACCACTCAAACATCACCCCAGAGCTGAGAGCGCGGCTCGACTGGACTGTCCTGCTGTCCCCGAAACACAAGAAGAACTACAAGCCTCTGATTGTGGAAAAGGGTTCACAGGGGGCAGTGAAGGAGATGCCAGGGCTGCTGGATGTGAGGGCAGCACCGCTGTTAGCAGGACCAGAGGTTTTGGCAAAATGCCCTCGGGCGTACATCCTAACATGCGAGCATGACGTGTTGCGGGATGACGGCCTGATGTACGCACGGCGCTTACAGGATGCAGGTGTCACCGTTACCAACGACCACTATGAGGACGGCTTCCACGGTTGTTTCAGCTTTGTAACCTGGCCTCTGGAATTTGAGGTAGGGAAGCGAGCAGTCAGGGGTTACCTCAGCTGGCTCAAGAACAACTTGTAAGAGCACGTGTGTTTGTGTTTCACTGATACAAATGCACTTGTCCTTGCTTCATGGATCCCAGACCTGCTAAGAGTTTGTACATCTGCTCTTTGTATAAGAATATAAGATCTAATCTCAGGGCCCTCATGTACCTGCAGATACACACATACCACCGTGGTACAAATTAAGTTTACATGATATTTAGAAGATTCTTTAAGGTCTGCAGAGGAGAAGAGCAAATGTATGTTAACATTACCATGGCCGACACTGTGACCAGCAAACAAATAGGTAACATAAAAATACTTGGCATAAAAATACTTGACATCACAGACACAAGCTTTCCATGAATGGAGACATGTATCTGCTGCTTCCACTGAGAGGAACCACATCAGTACACCGATTCCTATCCACACCACAATATACTTTCAGACCTCTAGAATAAATGTGTTATAAGTTAGAAGCCCCTGATCAAAACATCGATTATGTGACACGTAATCTTAACACCTCACAAATAAGTGTATGACAAGTGTTGGAATAACAAGGTTTGATGCAATCCAGGCCATTTCAACAGCGTTCAGTATTTCAATGTTTTCGTATTTTTCACAACTCACCCAAATGTAGTCCACTGCCATCTTGTGCTCCCTGCACTACAAGAACGTGGCGTTTTATTCCCTGACAGATGATGTTACCACTTGACAATCACTAAAATGCACTATTTACTTAAGTTTCATTCAATGTATTATTCACATGGTGTTCTACCCATCCGAACATGCCCTTAATTTACAATGAATGAAGTGTTTTGTGATTTAAATGCCTGAATAGGGATGCTTATGGGATGTGAATGAGTCACTATAGTTGCAAGGTGCATTCACTTCTCAAAATTATGAGTAGTAGTGTTATTCTCCCCAATATCTTCTCTCAGCACTAAGTACAGTCATCAAAGGTTTTTGTCAGATGTCTACATGTACTTTTCTTTTAAGGTGTATGTATCTAAACTGAGTCTGCGAAGGCTTCAAGTAATGTGATTTTACTTCTAAATTACGTTTTCACACAGGAAAGCCCCCTGTGTCTCTGCTGTGCCTGCTGTTGTGATTTATGAAGGAACTGATCAAGGGTATCAATAAAGAACATGAAGTCATAGCCATGAAGCACACATTGTTCTGTTTATTTGCTACTTAAAAAAAAGACAAAATTCACTTCAAGATACACTGTAATGCATCATCAGCCTGTGATGTTCAATAGGTGCCAAATGTTTGTGTTTTTGTTTTCGGTGAACCTGCTATTTGCTCAGCCTCCCACATTAGTGACATTCATGTTTCCCAGAATGCCTTTTAACAACCCTTATAGTTAAAGTGTGAATGTTGCACCTTTACTGTGCCTGGAGGTTGTGTGTGACTGAAGTAACATTCACTTTGACAGTTGTACATGACTTGTTGCAAGTGCTTTTGGTCATAAAATACTATGATGGCAACATGCACCTTGTAAAAGTAACTATATATTTCTTGTGATGATTTTTTACAGAGTAACATTCAGCTGCACTGAGTCAGCAGGAGACTCATTTAATAATTAATGTATTAATTAAATGCATCATCCAGACACTATAGTTATCATATGCCACCTTTAGCTGCTTCAGATTTGGAGGATTTATAAATGCATAAAAATATGTGTAATGTTTATCAACTCTTCGGTGGACATGCTTTCCAGCTATTTAAAAAAAAAAAAGTAGTATAATGAACAGTTGGAAAACGTTGTAAACTGGTTTTCCTCTTCTGCTAATCACAAACATATTAAAATGAGAAAAGCTCCCTCAACTTAAACACACACATCCACTCCTAAAATAGATATTTTAATATACCAGAAATACATGAGGCCTTCACACCTGCACCAGCTCTCAGTAATTTTCAAGATCAGACATGCTGCTGTTTCTTACTCACGGAGGGAATGAAAAGTATGAAAGTGCATTTCTGGGTCAGTAAATCCAGCAGCACCAATAATCAATATAGAGGAGTGAGAACAACATGAAACCTTCTATGTTCTTAATGTAACACATATTTCGGTAATTACACATGAATGCATTGTTCTCAATAATCCACTAATAAAACAAATCGTAATGAAACTCCCACAGGGGCCATTTGTCTACATGTCACATACTGATAACCCTTCATTTAAAGTAACATTTTGCACGCAGGACTTTTACTTGTAATTAAGTATTTTTACACTGTTGCATTGCTACTTTTACATAAGAAAAGAACCTGAACTCTACGTCCACCACTGTGTGATGTTTTATTTGTAGGGCATTGTTACACATCCTTTCGTGATTCCTAAATGTAATATTAAACTTGATGATAATCCTCATAACTGCATGCCTAAGTGTAATCCTGATTCTAACATTAGTCTTAATTTAAAATGAACAACGTTAAAAATGATAGATGATTGAAATGAAGGATTGTGATTTACATATTGGCCTGTGTGTATTGGTTCTGTTTCTATGTTCCCACATTCACATAAAGTAGTTTCCTATCAGGGAAACACCCTTCCACTGACACACTAACTAACTCATTGGCAACTGTCTGCGTGTATTGTGCTGCTGTTGCATTTTTTTTTTGGTACTCAATGAGACAATGAGCAGCTGTAGTGCTCAGATGGGAATTTAGGGAGATTCCATGACTTTTCTTAGACAAGCGTTGGGAGGAGAAGCCCCAGGGGAGGGAGAAGGGGAGTGGAGGACAGAGGAGGGTGGATGGAGCGTGAGCTGTCCTTTAAATTCATTATGTGTCTTCTGGGTATTATTCAAACTCTTCTCTTCAGGGGGAAACTGCCTTCATTTTCAGAGGGGCAGCAGCTCTCCCCATGCTTTCCTGTTTTCCATTGTTCTTATAACTGATTTCAGATTTAGGGCTTTAGGGTAGGGTTTGTTCTGAGTCACTGACTCTAACAATATGCTCCTCACAGAGAGAGGATTTGATGATTTTGGTGTTAACCGAAGCAATGTTCCAGTTTCAGGGTTTTAGAGTTGCAACACTTAAGATTTTCATGAAATAAAACCCTGTTTTTGTGGTTTTGTGGATCCTATTTGTGGTCTGCATTTTTTCAGCAATAGCTACTCAAAGCCTTTGCATTTTTTAATACCTTCCTATATATTAGTTTTATGGAGTTTACTGGAGGAGTCCGCCATACCAGCGCTGGAATCAAATCGGCATTAGCCATATTGTTTGCTGTTTACTTTTCCTACAGCCAGAAATAGAAACAGTCTGGCACATAACCCCCATAACACCTTGTTGGGTTTTATACACTGGTTTTTGAAAGGATTAGACAAACAAGATATAACATGTTTTCTTGTTTTTATGTCATTTATATTTATTGTATTGTGTGTATATACTGTTTAAAATTTTTAATTGCGTTTTTATTTAATTTCGTCTGAGTTTTGAGCTGCTGTAACAGTACATTTCCCCCTATGGGATTAATAAAGTTTATCTTATCTTATCTTATCTTATGGCACATCTTCCCTCTGCAGTAAGTCTCACTGTGGTGACTGTGGTTTGAGTAGAAACAGTGAATACTAACATACTGGCAGCTCAGTCTCTGCTCTCTCTCACCCTGCAGTCCCACACTCCTCCAGCAAGTGGTGTGTCTGTCAGTCGACGGACTGCGGCAGAGTTATGGTATTGCAATGACGGTGTCTGCTAACTGGTGGGTGGAGTACTCTGGGCATAGTAACCCCCTGCTGCCACACAAGGCAGCAGAGAGCACCTTCTCGTTTTCTGATCAACACTTCTTTGGCATCGCTCCCATCACAGAGGTACTTCATTCATTCATTCATTTATGCTTTCAATCCCAACCTAAATATGATAATTTTTATAATCTTTAAAGTCTTTAAAGGTCCTTAATCTGATTTGTTTGAACTTCACTTTGATTACGTGTTTCCTGATCCTCTGTTGTCAGAGTAACATGATCATCAACACAGCCATACTGACCAACCAGCTGGTGTCACTTCCTGTCATTGTGATGGCCATAAGTCGTGATGGGAAGGTGTCAGATGTCACCTCTGCAGTCACGTGTCACTCTACCAACGAGGACACTGTCAAGGTGCAACTCAGGCAAAAAAAATCTGTCAAAAGATTTTAACCCGTGTCTATTCAAAGAAGGTCTCTGGTAATCAATAAAAAGACCATCAAAATGACTAAGTAGATCTTGAAGACGACTATTTCCAAGGTCAAGAATGAACTAGCACTCATCTCTAGACTAGCTTAGCTCAAAGACTGGAAGCAGGGGGAAACTGATTACATAAAGGTGGTAATAAGTACTTATATATAAAGGATATTTATTTTAAAATAATCAAAATCAAATACTATTATATTGCGACCTCTCCCAGAGGACAGAGGTTGTTTGTTATCTGACTTGCTATCATGGTTAAATTTGGGCTTTACAGTTGGTTAAATCTGCTACTTGAGGCTGACCAGTGACCAGTTTGATTAGTGCCAGGATTTACTACTACAGTGTATGCCCAAAATAAACAGATTTTGCTGTGATTTAATTGCAATAAACGGATCAAAGGGGTGCTGAAATGACTACATCATGATGCTGATTTGTAAAAAGTCTGCTTTGCCAGGTCTGTTTGCAAGATGACAAGCAAACAACTTTTAAAATGCTTGTTTTCTGAATGGGGTTTGGATTGATCAGGTCTAGTGACATGGTTCACAGTGAAGTGTAGTCCAACTTCCCCACTTATTTTTCTCCAAGAAATATGTTTTTTTGTCCGGTCCCTGTATAAATATGAAGTAGAATTATAAAGCTCTGCGTGCCCAAAAATGGCGCAATTGTCCTCCATTACTGATTCAACATCAGTGAATCAAATGCTTATAGCCTTTTGCAAAACAGCATCATGCAAATTTATCAGACAAGTTGGAACTTGTCAACTCCTGGGATTACACAAATGGTGCGAATAATTCTGTGTAGGTTCATCGCTATGAGCAACTCCTTTTACATTACACATAGTCATTTAACCCCTTTTTGATATAAAAAAATATTGATTGCTGAACCTTTATATAAGTGACATTGTTATATTTAAACATTTGATTTGAACAACACTAAATTAAACCCATTTTATCTAATGTTTTGATTGACTTAATATACATACTGTGCATATGCCCTGTAATCACCCTTGTAATTGGAGTCTTCTCCGTCTTGTCCTCTGTCTGTCTCCATCTTAACCACAGATATCCAGCAATTGCTCCACCCTCTTTGTGGATGGCAGCGAATCAGGGTTGGGTAACACCTGTGCAATAGTAGAGTTTCAACTGGGCACACTCAGTGGCTCTCTGTGTCTCGAGGTGTGGGCTCCTTCAGTGCCCCTGCGAGTGACCTTGGCAGACCCTGTTCTCAATGCCATAGATGGCTGGAGCCACTTCACAGAGAAAGGGTAGGAGACAGCCACATTGTGTCATCTGTGGTTTATTAAGCCATAGGCTTTTGTCTGTGTGTTTCTCTACATAAAGAGGTCCACTGGACATTCAAAAATTACCTGCAAGTCCTCTTTACCCCCAGTGTTACCGCTAAGTATTTTAATTCAATATATTCTGAAGGTGGCCATAACTGTTTTCTTTAACGTACAGGCTGTGAAATCCTATCAGACAATGTCAAGATCTCTTTGGCAAAAACAAAAAGGAAGAAAATATGTAACAGAATAATAATGAGAGTATAAAGAAGGTCTAAATTTAACGCCATAACAAGCGGATATTAAGGAATAAGTGCAATGATGAGACATAGACTATAATGTTAGCTAAAGTTGAACAGTGTGGGGAATATATGATGGTCCTGTGATGAGTGTGACAATGGAGGTCATGGATGACTCTGATGACATGGATGAGTCTTGTCGAGGATGAGCTTCAGGTGATCATCAATCATCCAACAAAGAGATGTCATATTCGTGCTGCCACCTCGGTTTCCGACCAGGGAAATTTGATGAGTGTTATCTGCATAGCTTCGGTAGGAAAAGCCATGTGAATGAATAACAGAGCCAAGAAACTTGGTGTAAAGAGAGAAAAAGAGGGGACCCAGAACAGAACCCTGAAAGACCCCAGTAGTGAGGCTACAAGGTTCAAACACAGGTTTGAAGGCAAGAAGATACTTAGCCCTGACAATGTTAACCTGTCATCTCACTTTTCCTCCCACGAAGGACTCCTTTGTCTTTGTCTGCCTGGGTCTTCATATGATGACTTTGAAACAAGGACTGACTTGTTAATCACAAGTACTGATTGCTACAGAAGTGCTAACCACACCCCCTATTAGTTAGCAATACAATAACCCTGGTGGTGATTTGCGTGGCAATACAAACTTGTTTCTACTGACAGCTCAACAAGCAACCAACAATTAACAATTAAGGTATGGTCAGTTAAGAAAAATCTAAACTGTTAGAAATAAAAGAATATGGTCTCTTAACCCTACATTTCACGTTTCAGATTTGTTCACCACAACCCTAGGTGCAGATAACCCTAGCTTGCACAAACCCTAGACCTAAACAGAATATAATGTGTATATACCAAAAGTATAAGACTATATAGACTAACTGATAGTTACACGAAACAGCACAATTAACCAGCGGTTACATTCATGAGATAAATAAAACAGGGACCTACATATAGAAAAACTACTCCATAGCGCTACTAGAGGTCAGAAACTCCACTTTAAGGCCTGTTGAGCCTGAGAACTTTAACTATACTCAGAGGTCCAAGGTTACAATGCATAACTTTTGATATATTCTCAGATGGATTGGTAACACAAGCATGATCATACGCATCTGTGTATTATCTCACATATACAGAAATATGTTAAGGTCTTTAGTTCTACCGGTGTGTCCTGTCTCCTTAGGTGTGTGCCAGTGTATCAACATTCCTCAGTCCAGGTTCTGACTCAGTTCACAGCTAAGGACTCCCACAGCAGAACCACACACCTGCTGGGATCCTCTGATTGGTTTGTGGATGTTACAGAGCTGGTCCATAACTGGCTGAGAGTAGATGATCCTCAAGTGGCTTCCCTTGGCATCCAGACCGACCTGATTGGTTTACGACCAGGAAAGACATCACTCCATGTGGGTGATAGTTGTACATCAATTCAGGTGGACATTTTAACTTACTGAGCATCATCGTCATCTCTCTCTCTCTCTCTCTCTCTCTCTCAGGTCATCTCTGAGCAGTGGGATGGCGTGCTGGGTAGATGTGACATCACTGTGACCTCTGACCCTGTTACCCCTGGGGACCTGTCTGTGCAGGTGGTCAGCGGCCTCGGCATATCAGTTACGACCAGACCAGCCTACCCTTCCATTGTCACAACAACAGTGACAGCCTACAACATCCTGTACAACCATCAGCAGGTGAGAGTGATGTCGATGAGGTAGATTTATGAAGTGTGAAGACAATTGTATCGTGCAGGCACTGTAAATTCTCAAATAAAGCAGGTATTCAAATAATAGCATTGGGGTGAGTCACGCTGCCTTCACTATAATGACTTACATGGTAAATTATGCGGTATGTACTGCTCATTTCCACAGCGTCAGTACAACAACGGTGTCATATGCCATCAAACTTCCAGGGACTGCAGATGAAAATAAGCCTGTATTTACGTAATGGACCTAAGTACTCGTGTTAATTAATGTTTTCAACCTTAATGGTTCCCATTGCGCTTTTACGCATTAGTCTCATTCACCACTGATGTGGCATAGCTGCCATGCAAGGTGCTGGCATCCAACAACTTAGGGTTCGGTGTCCCAAGGACACTTCAACATGTGGCCTAAGATGACAGGGTTCGAACCTCCAAGGGATTAATGGACGACCCACTCTACCTCCTGAGCCACTGCCTAATAGTATATTCTGCCATGTCTCTCCAGGAGGCATCCATCAGTGTTTGGCTTCAGTTCAGTGACGACACCGCCTCCCTCCTCTCCTCCTTCAGCAACCTACCCTTTTTCCTGCATCTCTCCTCATTGGCTGAGACTGTGGTTGTGGTGACACCCGGCCCCAGCCAACGTATCTTTGCCCAGGGTGATGGAGGTGGACCTTTACTGCGTGCAGAACTACTGGTTTCAACCTGTGCTGACCAACCAATCGCTACCAACTCTATCAGTGAAGGTGACAGGAATTGGAAGGACACCGGAGGAGGAGGAGGGGGAAGGAGAACCAGGAGGTTGGCAAAAGGATCTGGTTGGATAAGAGTCAACCTAGACCTGGGCTTCCTGCAGCCAGAAAAGGACAACGATCGGGAGGGCGAGGAGTTTGAGTTTGACATTCCAGATACACTGGTTGAGTCAGACAGCAACATATATGCTTCAAACTTTGATGAGATTGAAAGTGGGAATCTAAGCAGTGACTACTATGACAATATCAGTGGAAAGATGAATAATAGAAACTGGAATGAGGTGGGGAATGGAGGGATGGTGAGTCGGAATAATCTGGAAAGAGCTGTCTTGATGCCGAGCCAGGAGGAGGGTGCTTTGTACTTTTCCCCAAGCCAGGACAAAGGAGAGAAGGAGGAGGAAGGGCAGGGAGATCGCGAGCTGGAGGTCGGTGTGGGCGCTGTCCTCTCTCTGCTTTGTCTCTCTGCTATCCTCTTCCTGGCAAACTGTCTGCCCTGCGCTCTGCGAGACAGGAGGAGGACAACAACGATAGAGGCAGAGAGGGAAGGAGAACTAGAGGGAGGTGCAAAGGAAGAAGAAGAGTGGAAGAAGAGCGAAGGTGTATGCAAGAAAAAGTTGCAGCAGGATAACAATAAAGATGATGTTAAAGTAGAGATCATTTGCTGATATATGTGCAGCATGAGCTGAATATGAGATCAAATCTGTACTGGCTTTCACAGAACAATAATAAGGAACATGGAGCAAAGTCAGTTTTGTAACAGCATGCTATCATCCTGTTTGTACAATATTACACTGCCAAACAAACCACAGCATTGCTCTCAAAGACAGTTTACAGTTTTTGATCGCTCTGCTCAATATACAGTATATTTGTTACCCACAGTCGAACCATGACATCTTTTTTTTATGGGTGTTGGGTCATTTTGTTGCATCATGTGTCAAATGAACACTATGTGATGTGGCTGCTATGTGTTACACTTATGGTGGTTTGGAAGCAGCAGCAAATGTGTGTGATCTGGATTCTGGGCTCCAGCTGAAGCAAACATTCCGGCCCATTTTAGTCCATCCATTCAGTCTTTATTCAGTCTATCCATTCAGTCCTTATTCAGTCTATCATCTGATCTTTGTTCAGTCAATCCAGCCGATCTTTTTTCAGTTTATCCATCCAGTATTATTCAGTCCACCAAAGAGGCTTGTTGTTGAGGCATGTGTTACAAATATGTTGAACTCTAAACATGAATGTTTTCTTTTTAGAATATGTCATTGTGTCAGTTTCTAGTTTCATATCAGTGTGTTTAAAATTAAATGTGCTGTTTAAAATGAAAATGAAATGTGCTGTGTGCTCATTCACTTTTAGTGAGAAATGCTTGATGAAGTGGAGCTGTTTAACATCCAAACTGGGAGGAAGACGCAGTCTGGGTGAATAGTTTGAAGAGCCCGGGGTTGTGTTGGATATGAGTGTACATAACGTGTGCATTAGATATTGTGTGTGTGGAACTTTCAAGATTTTATGTAAAAGTCATAAATGTTCATGCAAATGTGTCTAACATTTTAAGAATAAACAAAAACATAATTTAACATTTTCATCAAAAATATGACATTGAATTTTAACTGGATATTGTTGTATGTGTGCGTTCCAAGAATACCAATTATAAGAAATTAGCTCGCCATGCCCTCTAGTGGTGTAAGGGTGAAACAAAATGTAATTTTGTGAGCACAGACTTCAGGGATGCCAAAATCTCTCACATGCTTTCACGTTTAGTCTCACGAAGTGTGCTGGTCCCATAACCCTCAGGTTGATGGCTTGAAACCATCCTCTGTTATATGATTCTCTTCACCTTTAATCAACTTCAGTCTCATTACATTTACAACGTAAAGAGTAAATACACAGCAATAAAATGTATACTTCTTTGCTACAGTATGACGGGCTTTTCACTGCCAGTGCTGTTAATGTAGCTTCACAACAGGCTCTGCCCGCACATCTATGGCCCACCAAAGTGGTTATACACACGGACAAAATTGTTGGTACCTTCCGTTAAAGAAAGAAAAACCCACAATGGTAAATGGTAAATGGACTCTTTCTTATATAGCGCTTTTCAACCGAAACGGTTCCCAAAGCGCTGTACCAGTAATCACAATGGTCACTGACATAACTTGAAACTGACAAAAATAATAATAAATAAAATTTACTGAAAATACAACTTTGACTTTCTCGGGCTGCTTTGATGCATCTGGCATAGGATGTCTTGAATCTGTGCAGGGTACAATGAAATCTCAAGACTATCAAGGCATTCAGGAGCAAAATGTGCTCCTGAATGTGTCAGGAAGGTCATGGGTCCTCCAACAGGATAATGACCCAAAACACAGCTAAAGCCACCAAAGAATGGCTAAGAACACAACATTGGACTATTCTGAAGTTGCCTTCTATGAGCCCTGATCTAATCCTATTGAACATCTGTGGAAGGAGCTGAAACATGCAGTCTAGAGAAGAGCACCCTTCAAACCTGAGACAGCTGGAGCAGTTTGCTCACGAGGAGTGGGCCAAAATACCTGTCAACAGGTGCAGAGGTTTCATTGAGAGTTACAGACATCGCTTGATTGCAGTGATTGCCTGAAAAGGTTGTGTACCATCATTTTCATCCAGGCCAGTTTCCAGTTTGTTTTTTTAAATGATTCCATTGAACCAAAATTCAAAAGCAATGTCTGAGCTTTATTAGTTGATTTTCAGGAAATTTTTATTTATTCCTACTTTTGTCAGTTCCAAGTTATTTCCGTGACCATTGTGGGTTTTTCCTTCAACAGAAGGGTACCAACAATTTTGAACACGTGAGTATATGATTTGAAAAAGGACAATTATCATGGAAGAGGGAACACCTAACTATATAGAACACTGCTACTGAATGACACGGTTTTTATGGATACTAGATATTGTTTTTTTTTTTTGCTGTGTCCATTAATGATGGAAGACCACAGAACACAGTAAGCTAGTAGAACTCAACCAACAGGATTGACGACTGTAATCATTTCATTGTGCCTCATAAAATGTTTATTGTACATATATTCAGATACTAAAAAATGTGATGTGTTCAAAGAACAAAAGTAGTAGCACCCTGAAGACATCCCTGTCAGAATAATTGTTACCATATAATGTAACTACTGCTAACAACAGTGTAAAAACTTTCACGCCTGTGGAATTATTAGCGCTGGTGTCTCCCTAAAGTAAACCACATTTCCCATAAAGCCTAAAAGGTACTTCCTGGCATGTTTTGAATTGGAAGGGCATGAATGAGTTTCACTGAAACTATGTAGAGAACTGCAACAACTACATTGGGTTCGTTTGGTTACGGTAAGTATACTAATGTCTCCAAATTAATACAGCAATGAAAATGCATTACAATGAAATCTGAAGTCTTCTTTTCAGTGTCATTTTAATATTCATAATAACAAGATTTTGGCTTGGGCTGGCACGATTAAAACTCTTCATCCTCACAGTATCAAAGCATACATGGGGAACATTTGGTCTTTCCATTTAATCCTCTACAGAAATGTGAGTGATATCGTCTCTGTTATATAAACATGTGCAGCTGGATTATATTTTATTTATTGTTGTAACATCTCGGTATTTCTTTCCACACCCGTACAAGTTAGAGAAAGGCCGGGCTGCATTTTAGTCAAGTATAAATGACATTACTGTCATTGTCAGGCACCATCACATCTTAAAGAGCTCATACTACCCTATTACCCCACTAGAGCGTTGCGCTCCCAGAATGCAGGGCTCCTTGTGGTTCCTAGAGTAGAATGGGAGCCAGAGCCTTCAGCTATCAAGCTCCTCTCCTGTGGAACCAGCTTTCAGTCTGTGTACGGGAGACAGACACCCTCCTCACATTTAAGAGTAGGCTTAAGACTTTCCTTTTTGATAAAGCTTATAGCAGGGCTGACTCAGGTGAGTCCTGAGCCACCCCTTAGTTATGCTGCTATAGACCTAGATTGCCAGGAGACTTCCCATGATGCACTGAGCTCGGCTCTCCTCCTCTCCCTCTCCATCTGTACGCACTCTTATCCCATTAATGCTTGTTACTAACTCGACTGCTTATCTTTCTCTCCCCTCTCTCTCTCCTTCTGCTGCTGTCTGTGAGTGTTTCTGCCTCCGGAGCTGTAGAGTATGGTTCTGTGGAGTCTGGATCTGTAGAGTCTGGATATTTGGAGTCTGGATCTGTGGATGCAGACCGTTTGCTGCCCTATGTTCCTGCTCAGTGGCCACTGCTGCTATTATTGTTACTGCTCTTGTTATTAGTATTACTATTATTGTATTGCTACTATTATTTTTATTAACGTTAACATCAGTACCATTGCTACTACTATTGCTTTACAGCTATATGTGGAACTGTACTGTGCTTCTGTGTGTTCTCTTACCTCCTGCTCTCACTCTCTCATTCTACCCCCCAGCTTTCCCTACCCCTCTCTCTCTCAACTCAACCGGTCGAGGCAGATGACCGCCCACCCAGAGTCTGGTTCTGCTCGAGATTTCTTCCTGTTAAAAGGGAGTTTTTCCTTGCCACTGTCACCTAGTGCTTGCTCATGGTGGGAATTGTTGGGTCTCTGTAAATAAAGAGTCTTTCTAGACCTGCTCTATATGAAGAAGTGCTATGAGGTAACTTTGTTATGAAATGGCGCTATTTAAAACTGAATTGAAATTGAATTGAATGTATTGAAGGATGTACTTAACATGACAGCCTGTAGGAGCTGCCATTGGATGTAGAATCAATGGATGTCTTTACATAGTTATTGATTTTATTGACACACTCCGGCAATTACATCACCTATCGCCAGACCACGATTTAGCTTCTGGAGTAGGGTTGCAACCCTATGGAAAAATAATGGACACCTTACCAGCAGGGGCACAAATTAAGCAGGGGTCTGGAGGTCCTCCCCCATGAGATTTTGAGTGTCAGACAGCTAATTTCCTGTATTCTGGTGAATTGTTATGCACCAATTTGTGCTTTTTATGCATACATTTCTGAGTTTATCAACATTAATGTAACGGAAATAGTCAATAAGAGTAAAATTGCAGATGCATCAATTATTTTAAGGATTAAAACATCAGATCATAGACCTCATTCGAGGTATCGTTCTTTTCCGTGAATTCTGTATTAATACTTGTCCGTTATGTCTCATGAAACTCTTTTAGTTTTATTAGCCTATTTCTTATGTCATTCCAAGCATGTGAAACCCTAGTGTATTCTGTAAAGCTCCGTCCAGGACTCCACTTCTTCAGTTCTATGGAACCTACTCCCATTAGAAATTCTAAAGCCTATTTCAAGCGGGTGTCGACGAAACTCGCCAACCTACTCATCACACCTACCCTACTGCCTGGTGCTTTGCACTGCTGCCTCACAACAAGAAGGTCTTGGGTTTGATTCCCCTGGGGGACCAAGCCTTTCTTTGTGGAGTTTGCATGTGCTCACTAGGGTTTCCTCCATAAAAATACTATATAACCCTGTGCCCTGTGTGTGTAAGGGCTGTGTATAAGCCCTGTGTTTGAGTTTGTCATACACGGCAGCTTTCCTCTTATGGATTTAGAGCTAGGATAAAGTTTGATGGCTTGGGTTTTTAAGCCCTCATGGTCTGTTTCAATAACTAGTGTAAAAAATTTAGAATCAAATTTTAGAACCTTTTTTGACAAGAACAACTTAATATCTTACCAACCAAGAGGCATAATAACAAAAAGGACAATTCTCTATTTCTGTCTTTTACTGTACATTTATTGCAGGATTTAAGCAGGGGTAAAGCAACAGCTCTGGTAAATACAAATGAATCAATCATAACTATTAAATTCCTAAATCATCCTATCTCTATACTAAATACTAAATTAATTTCTGGGTAGGAAAAGGGGAGGCTTTACTGGTCAAACCTGCCATATTCCTCCTGTCAAGGAAAAGAGTCCAAAGAGGAAATTATCCTACTTCATACAAAGTCTGAAAAGAATCCTTTGTCCTCCTTCTGTGCTGACAGGAAGAGCAAAGAATCCTTGAAATCCAATTCTCTGTCGGCAACGATCCTTAAACCGTGGTGCAATAATCCTTCAGCTGTTGCCAAGCAGTCAGAGTCCTCCGTGCTGTCAACTCTGGAGAAATCCTTCACCGACTACGTCGTTCTCTATTAAATTTCTAAATCACTCTTCTCTTCTTAACTAAATAATAGACTTAAATTTCTGGGTAGGAAAATTGAGGCTAGCCTGGCCGAAGCAAACCTTTCATAATCCTCCTGCCAAAGAGAAGAGTCCATGATGTAAATCCAAAACTCCGTACAAAGTCTCAACGTTCCATATAACTCTCCTCCTTTGTTGGCAGGAAGAGCTGAGGTTCCCTGAAATCCAATTCTTGGTCAGCAATGGTCCTTTCCCTGAAGCCTCCGTACTTCTCTATACCTGTTGCCGATCCATCAGGGTCCTCTCGAGCTGGCATGCATCTGGTCCTTTGGCGTCCCAAAGTAATCCTTTCGCCGATCGCACCACTCTGAGTCGTGATGCCTCTGAGCTCCGTATTTTATCCTCCACATCAGCAAACACCATTTTTTCCCCCCATTAACTCATTGTTAATTCATTTTTTTGTTAAATCATTTTTCATACACACACATGCCCTTTATAGAATAGTTTTCCCTTTGCTCCTACTTTATAGCAGAGTGCTGTGTATTTCTCCAGATTACTTCATCCAAGCCCTTTTGGCTTGATTTTTTTCACCTCTTTTAAATGATTGTAGAATCACATCATTATGTTAAACAATCACTTATTTTTTAAATTATAGACTTTTTGTGCCTATGTATCCTAATGACTCTGATTTTAAGAGTGTTGTGCATTATCCTTATTGGAGGCAATCTTCTGGGGTCTCAATGCTACTTGACAATTCATTAGAGTAGGGTGTGCACAAAAATATGGGACAAATTGCATCCCTTCACTCACTCACCTGTTCACTACTCTCTCTTTTTAGTGTCGTGGTGCTCGTACACCTGTGCCAGCCCATTAACCAAATCCAACAGCCAATAGCTGCTGCCTTAAAATATAAAAGGGTGTTGCACACAGATAGATTTTATAGCACAGTTGTTCATCTTTTGTACAGATAATTCAACAGGCAAGTTTCATGCCCATCCAAGCATTAGAACTGTTCCAACTGCAAGTCACCTACCATTGTCTATGCAGAAAATGAGTGGGACTTTTCTTGGAACCCTGAATGTCTCAAATAACTCCACCCACTCCGCATGTCTTTAACATAACATACATTTAATGCAGGTGACAGATAATCAGAAATGTAGGCACAACAAGTCCTGTACTGGGTGTCATGATGCGGATGTGGTTTCCTGCTTTTTGGGGTCAACTTTTGTACCTTGCTTTGTGTATCAAGCAGAGCGTCTCGCAAGCAGAGGAACCGATAACATATACAATAAAATTAGATTATTTGGGGTAATTTTTACCTTTATTGGATAGATAGGAAACTTGGGTAGAGAAAGGGGTATGACAGGCACCAAAGGTCCCCATCTGAAATAGATCAACAGACGTTGGGTATGTGCCTTAACCATTAGGCTACACGGGCAGCTACTATGCAGTTGTTGTGGTGTGACAGTTAATAGCAAATTCTAAAGATGACATCCAGATTGAAAGAAATCCAGATTTCCCTTAAGTGCTTGTTTGCACAATAATATATCTTCTGTTGATGCTGTAAAACTATGTGTTATAATAAGATATGTAGTAACAGTTCAACTCAATTAGAAAAATTGGGTTTAAGGAACCCGGGATTATTCTAATAACAATTACTCAGTGGTAAAAAGAAAAAATAATTCTGAAATATGGACCATTTCAATGAATGAATATATCATGCAAATAGAACAATTTTCCATGCCATGTCATAATTCTTACTGAGTTAATTCTCTCTCTCTTCTCTTAGGCCATGGAACTAAAGGGGTGTTTGAGCTGCTGGCAGGCTGGAGGAGAACAAGGGAAAATCTCCCCTTCAAGGAGCGCGTGGCGGATGCTTTTGCTGACGTTATGGTATGCTACACCATGACCAGTTCACTCTACATCATCACCTTTGGCATGGGAGCTAGCCCTTTTACCAACATCGAGTCGGTAAAGATTTTCTGCCAGAGCATGTGTGTTGCCATCCTGGTCAACTACTTCTATGTTTTCTCTTTCTACGGCTCCTGCCTGGTTTTTGCCGGACAGCTGGAGCAGAATCGTTACCACAGTGTTTTCTGTTGTAAAATACCTTCAGTGGAGTACTTGGACCGTCAGCCCACATGGTTTAAAACCATGATGAGTGATGGCCATGACTTGTCCACACACCACGACAGCGTCCCCTATCAGAATCACTTCATCCAGCACTTCTTGCGTGAGCACTACACGGAATGGATTACCAATACCTATGTCAAACCCTTTGTCGTCATCCTGTATCTCATCTATGCCTCTTTCTCATTTATGGGATGTTTACAAATCAGTGATGGATCAAATATTGTGAACCTACTGGCTAGTAACTCTCCGAGTGTATCGTATGCTCTGACACAGCAGAAATACTTCAGCAACTACAGCCCCGTAATTGGGTTTTACATTTATGAGCCCATCGAGTACTGGAACTCCACGGTGCAGGAGCACCTGAAGACTCTGAGTCATGGCTTCAACAAGATCTCCTGGATGGACAACTTTTTCCACTACCTGCGGGTGGTGAATGTGAGTACGTCAACCAAGAACGACTTCATCACCATCCTCAAGGGCTCCTTCCTGCGCAGCCCGGAGTACCAGCACTTCACTGAGGATATCATATTCTCCAAGAACCGTGAGACTGATGAGTACGACATTATTGCCTCACGGATGTACTTGGTGGCACGGACGACAGAGAAGAAGCGTGAAGAGGTGGTGGAGCTTCTGGAAAAGCTTCGTCCGTTGATGCTGATCAACAGCATCAAGTTCATTGCCTTCAATCCTACATTTGTGTTCATGGACCGCTACAGCTCTTCTGTCATCTCACCCATCCTGACCTCAGGCTTCAGCGTGCTCACAATCCTCATCCTCACTTTCTTCCTGGTCATCAACCCCTTGGGGAATTTCTGGCTCATCCTCACGGTAACGTCCGTAGAGCTGGGCGTCTTGGGTTTGATGACCCTCTGGAACGTTGGCATGGACAGCATTTCAATCCTGTGCCTTATTTATACCCTCAACTTCGCCATGGATCACTGTGCACCACACCTATACACTTTTGTGCTAGCCACGGAGCACACTAGGACGCAGTGCATCAAGTTGGCACTGGAGGAGCACGGGGCGGCCATCCTGCAGAACACATCCTGCTTTGTGATCGGGATCATGCCCCTGGTGTTTGTGCCTTCCAATCTGACCTACACACTGTTCAAGTGCTCCCTCCTCACCGCGGGCTGCACTGTGCTGCACTGCTTTGTCATCCTGCCCGTCTTCCTGACCTTCTTCCCGCCATCCAAAAAGAGACACAAGAAAAAGAAACGGGCCAAGCGTAAAGAGCGGGAGAGGGAGCGGGAAAGGGAGAGGGAAAGAGAAAGGGAAGAGATAGAGTGCATCGAAGTCAGGGAGAATCCTGATCATGTGACAAATGTTTGAGTAGTTTGTAATTTTAGCAATGAGTATGAGTGGGTATCTGTCAGTTATTGGTGGATTAGAGCTGTTCTCCAATGGTGAGGCACCTCTTGAGGTGAAGAGATGGAGTCCGAGATGTCTCCCGAGGACTGGGTACTGGTCACTCCCAACCAATAGCAGCTAACCTGGCCAGAGTAGAGCGCAGCCCCAGTGGTCAGTCATTCAAGTCCTTCAGTCTGGACAGTGTATCTCATTTGCACAAAATGCAACATGCTCATTGTTCTAAGGCTCTTTCCCAACTATTTAGTGTATAAAAACAAGTTAGTTACCAGAACTTATGCTTGCTAAATCTGTAAGTGAATTCTAAACATACAGTATGTTAGTCCATTACTATGTTCATCGCCTGCAGCCCTTATCTCACAGGTGAGAAGCATAGCCTGTTAAGCCAAGGACACTCAAACAAGTTGGTGAAAGTGGTTAGTGTAATCATACGTGTACAAATGTAACTGTGCAGGCTGTGCACTCGCCTTTCTCCTCACACCTTGATTTAAACAAGAAACAAAAACAAATTCTGTAGAGAAAAACTGGAATGAAAGCACACGTGTTTCTGTAACATTAAAAATAGCTGAACAGCTCAACTGGACAGATGGCATACACTGTGTCCATTATGAAGAAGTGTCTTGCACATTGCATCATGTGAATAAAACTGTCAAGGTTTATATTAGCAAGAGGCAACATTTTCTGCTTTACTTATGAGGTCTTAGGCAATGGCAAAAGGAACTGCAGTGGGCTGCAGCGTATGAAGAGGAAGTGATAAGTGACTATCGTGCAGCAGTATTTGAAAACAAAGTAAGCCTGTATATGACTTAAGTAAATCCTAAACTGCTTTTTCACCAGACCAGTAAAACCAAAAGCAAAAAATGTTTCCTAGGCTTGAAATATTGAACTTTCTAGCAGGTGGATAACAATGCAACGTTTCTGTGAGAATATGAAAGTCTATGTGATCCACATACAAAAGCTTACTGGCATGGCCCTGGTAACTGAAAGGTGTGAATGTGATTCAAAACTAGCATTGGTGCCAAATAGTGTAGAGATTGTTTTTTGTCTGACAAATTTCTATAAAAATACAAGTCTCAGTAAGTTTGAACTTTCATATAAATCAACCATGAATTATTCAAGCTAATTTAAAGATTGCTTTGTAATGGTGTTCTTGAAGCAGGTGAGATCTTGAAGCAGGCTTTAAATTAATCAGTGAGGCACCTTTTGCAAAGTACACTGTCTCTGAATAATGTGACAAACTGATAGAGAGCCAAAGTGAAAATAGAATTCCCAGGTTTGGTTCCAGAAATAAGAAAATCTCATTCAAACACTGATGTTGTGTAATAAAACTAATGACTAAAGAACCTAGCCCTATAACATAACCTTGCTCAAGAGCATGGCATTCACTCCATTTGTCTAGACAAGGATAGTACACTTTCAAAAAGCAATGCATAATCATTGTTTATTTAATATTTGTGTTTTTATCAACCTTTAAATCTTGACTAATCAATATGTTTATCCTGACAATGGTTCAAATTAATAAGTGTAAAGTGAAAGGGGTCAATCGCAGTGACAAGCTCACAGATAATTATCACTCACCTCTGCAGTCAACCTCACCTCTTTTTTTCCTTTTAGCTCATTATTTATTTTTTTATGACCTCTCATCAACCTTGTTTCCAGGAGCTGGGAGCTTTTTTCCATGACAAAGCTGTGATAAACCCACTCTACGCTACCTGCCTAGCGCTATACAGCAGACAATGTTATCATGTGTCAGTGGAGACCTGAACAGAGCTAGAAGAAGAGGGAATATTGGGCTTACATTGTATGGCAATCAGAAGCCAAATTAATACTAATGTTGCTCTGTATCTGCTGGATGTGTAAATAGGCAATTGCTTGCTAACACATTTGTCAAGTTGTGTTTTCAGTATGTTCCGCTGCCGCTAAGTGACCCAAGAAATCAGTTAAAGGTGTGGTAGGCGTTTGGGTTTTTTTTGCAGTCATTTGGCAAAAATTCCATAATAACTATTCAGCATATTGTAATTAAAATGGTCTCAGAGAAAACGTCTACTTCTGCACTTCCTCTTGGCTCTGTTTTCAAGCCTTAGAAAGTGTAACTCATTCTGGGTGACTGGTCAATCACATGTTATTTGAGAGAGAGGGCGTGTTCCTATTGGCTGTTCTACAAATCCGGATGCGCGTACACGTCCCTTCAGATGTCTGATTCAATGGTGGAAAATCCAGCAGAAAATCCTGCAATTTGTGATACATTTCCAATACCTGCTTTGCCTACAACAGCATATACTACAAAACACGTGTGTGAACATGTCCCAGCTCCACGTGGAACTTCTGGCTCATTATGTTCGATGCCACGGCCCTCATATCAGCACATTGTAAAGATGTTTTATATGCGTGAGGCCATGTTTAGTTTGAACAGTTTTTTAAATGCTAACAAATTAGTTATACAATTTTGTTCCAATAATGATGGGATCAAATGCTAATAGCAAGTCCTGTAAAAGACACTTATTGATCATAGAATATTAACAGTAAACTCCAGGAAGGTGTTTCACTTTTTCAGAAAGGGAAAGTAAATACATCCTCAATGATAGATTCCATTGAACTATGGAAGCTAGTCTGGAAGGGATGTCAAGACTTCAACTCTCTATTGGGCGCACAACAAAAGTGAAGGTGCAGACCACTAATGCCACCTGTAGGCCTAGAGCTGGTCTTGTCTATGTAGTAACTGAGTATAATTTGCCCTAAAACTTAAAATAACATTGCATCAAGTTTTAGTCCACAAATATCCTCCTTCAGTATTCAGTCTTAGAGGTTCAAAATGGCTGCCGTCTCCCCAGAGGGTAAACAGTACTACCTACGTGTGCCAAGGCCCGATAAGAATCTCTGTTGCAGTCCCAAAACAGACTCAAGGTCAGCAGCTCTAACAGATACCAATCTCTCACCGACCTCTGGCTGGCAGATCGTAGTTGGTGGCATGTGATAGAGGCCCCATATGTGAGCAGATGTGGCTGATTGCAGACCAGTCAATACCTTGTTAATGGATTGGCTGCTTCTTTAGGGGGCTGTCATTATAGGGACACTGCAGTCTTGTTTCTTTGTGCTGTCACTGAGAAAGTGAATGGCTCTCACACAGGACAGCTAACACGGAGATTACAATATTCATTTTGGACTCTATGTCATTGAATAATAACTGTTGATATTTGAAAAAGGAGTGCATGAGGGAAGAAGATTGTCATTCAGTATCAAAGGCTATTAACCCACTTCTTGTGTAAATTATCAGTGAACAAATGAGAGACAAAGGTGAAAAAGAATCATCTTTTACCTGTCATACTTTACCACAAACACACTTACAGCTTTTGTGAAGTTAGAAAGTAATCTTAAATGCTGAATTGTCAATCATAAGACCCTTATAACTTTCATCACCCAAACATTGCTCTACTTAAAAATGCGGGTTTTTTGGCAAGCTACTTCCTGCAGCACCTGCAGTGAACATCACATTATGAAAAAACATTGTCATGTATGTATAGCAAGAAGGCATGAAATGTTTGAAACACGGGAAAGAAATGCAAATCTTAAATAATTTACTTCCCAAAATGGACTGTGTTTGCATGGCACTGTATTGTATGTATGCATGTATTTTAATTTTTCTGTATGAAGTCTGCGTATTTTTTATTTTTGCTACGCTGCAGTAACTTATGTTTGTTGTTTTGATGCATATTCTGTACACCATGTGTTACAAAAGAACAAAATGAGTCGTATCTGTTCCAAAACAAAAGCCAGAGGATATTTCATGTGTAAAATAACTGTAAATTAATTTTCTATATTTTCTAAGAAAAAAATATACTATAGAAAGATTTTTAATGACAGAATTTTCTTAAAAAAGAATAAAACGGGAAAAAAGTTGAACACAGTAGGCCAGTAATAAACAATTGAATGTTACCAGTATACTAGATCTTATTCCTTGCACACTGCAGCGTCAGTGTTTGTTGATGATTCTCATTTTTACATGGGGAACTGTGGCCGCCATTTTCTTGTTTGTTTTTGTGTCTTGACTCCTTTCTATTCTCCACTTGACCTTTGTATTTAAGGAACTCATGCATTACTCAACAGCCCTTTTACTCAACAGAACAGGCCATCAGGCTTTGTAATGATCACGTTTAACCAAAATGGAGGTTAGAAATTCACAGCAAATATTTCAATATTTAGCATTATTGTTAACTCTTCTGGAACATCATTTCTAAATATACTTGGTGTCCTCTTGGGCAACCTGTCCAGGCACTGCTGCGTAGAAAGCTATTGCTGTTACCTAGACACATTCACCACTTTTCAGCTTTCATACAATTAGCATAGTTTCCAATGCCGAATGCCATGTGATTAAGCTGCTGTGTATTTAAATAGCATCATTAGCAATTATTAGAAACAATCATTCTATGGCAACACACTGAGTCTTACCAATGTCTTATTGAAACAGTATGTGATATCCAATATTTAAAATATATCTTTATGGTGTCTTGTCTTCTTATGACAGATATCCAGTTTAAAGTATGAGTATGACATTGTCAACAAATCCGTTGAAAAGACCAAAACCAACATCTATACTATTTTTATAAAGGATATATTGTGTCACAAAACAGCTGGGCACTGTAGTATTTAACAAATGTTACTTAAAAAGGGCCAAACGGGGCATTTATAGGACTATTTCCTGCTGCGTATATACTTTTGTCATGCTGCTCAGGATTTCTCAGCAGCACGATGGCATGTCGCATTAAGGTAATGAAAGAACATGTCACCCAGTGAAAAGGTGTGCCTCATTGACACGTCGAAATGTTTTTGGACAACAGTGGCACAAAGAAATATGATATACTAGGCTGTGGATACACTCACAATACCTATTTGTTGTTTTGGTCTTTTCTTGGGATTTGTTGACAGTAAGAACCAGAACATGGCCAGCGTTATTCTTTATAAAGTAGTTAACTCATTTTGATGGGGTAGCAGATACTTTTGAAGTTGACGTGCTCTAAAAAAGCTAAGCTAATTATTCTTCCATGTTTTCATCTGCGTACATGTTTTTGTGTCCAAACATAATGTAACTCCAGCCATTCATCCATTTTCCTCCGCTCATCCGGGACAGGGTCACGGTGGCAACAGGCTAAGCAGGGTTATCCAGACGCCCCTCTCCCCAGCAACAATTTCCAGCTCGTCCTGGGGGATCCCAAGGCGTTCCCAGGCCAGTTGAGATATATAATCCCTCCAGCATATTCTGGGTCTATGCCAGGGCCTCTTACCGTTTGGACATGCCTGGAAAACCTCTAAAGGGAGGCGACCAGGAGGTATCCTTATCAGGTGCCCAAACCACCTCAATTGGCTCCTTTCAATGCGAAGGAGCGCAGCGGCTCTACTCCGAGCTCCCTCCGGGTGTTCGAGTGCCTTACCCTGTATCCAAGGGTGAGCCCGGCAACCCTTCGGAGGAAACTCCTTTCTGCAGCTTGTATTTGCGATCTCATTCTTTCGGTCACAACCCAAAGCTCATGACCATAGGTGAGGGTTGGAACATAGACCGACTGGTAGCTTTGCCTTCTGGCTCAGCTCCTTCTTCACCACGATGGTCCGGTCAGCACCTGCATTACTGCTGATGTCCACCTCACGCTCCATCTCTCGCTGAGATCACTTTCTTCAGCCAGTTTCCTGTGTTGTTGTTTTATTTGTTTTGTTTCACATTCCCCTCACACACTTGAGGAGTCTATTTTGACTCCTACATATTAAATTTAGGTAGTTTGAGTCACATTTATTCACCGGCTTCATCATCATCATGTGTACAACCAACCTTTGTGCACAAATGCAGCATTCTTCTCCAAAACACAATAATGTTGGCCATTTTTTTGTCAATCATACCTATTCAAGTGTTGCACATTTTATAATGTTACAAATCAATTGAATTGCATCCATTTCGTAAGCACCTGCTATATGGTGTGTTGTAGCCCTTTTTTGTCTTCTATAGGGATATAACTCAAATGTATGTGATACTGTGACATTACAGCTGAGATATCCATATGACAGGTGGGATGTTAGGTAGGGTTACCTTAGAATCTATATTTCAGTAAACCAACAAACTAATGAGTACAATGCATGATCATCGAAAAGCAAAAAGATGAATTAAAATAGAAATAAATGTGTTAAAATCTTTAGTGGTACTTTGAAAATCAGTGTCCATGCAGGTAGATGGGAGTACTGTAAATCTCATGGAGTCCTTTGACCATGCACCAGCACATTTCCAGTTTGTACAACCAGGGACAGCACAATATTTCCACACTACAGGGCAATACAATTATGCAATCACCACTTCGCTTGTTGAATAATCTACATTGCAACCAAAGCCTCACAGGACGAATTACTGTTTATTGTAACTCATCCGTCTTGTATGTATGTCACCTAAGTGACCCAAAAAAAAGACGGCTCATATTGCCCCCATTCATCAAACCTCTTATTTAATGGGATCTACTTTGGCATTTTTCATAAAGTTTCATCATTGTGCAGAAGGTAACAAGCTCAAGAGGAAGTGAAGTTATTTTAGAAACCAGTACAATTTCAGTCTAATCCTTGTTGGTGAAACAGGCAATGTTTGATTCATACAATGTTAGGAATTAGATACAGGAATCTATCTATCTATCTGTCTAGGTTTGCGTTGCTGTCAAAAAGCTATTTCTGTGCTACAGTCTCCCTAGCCTAGCCCGTACAACATAATCTAACTGATCTTGTATAACTTGCCTGATTTGAATTTCGTGACACTATTGTGTCCCTGTAATGCTAATAAGAGTCCATTTGTTGTTTCTTCTCATTACAGCTATGTATTTGAGGATTCTGGTCAGTTTGATTTTGCCAAAGTCTGAGCCTTATATACTCTCTCTTAAAAAGGGTATACCACTCAGTTTAAGAAGGCTACATATGCTGTGCGGTTTCTATGGACCACAAAATGCCCTGAAAACAATTGTTACTTACAGAAATGTTCAGAGGATGCATTTTGAGGAAGTGCCAGTGTGCCATGCGATAACTTTGTTATGATATGGCGCTATATAAATAAAACTGAATTGAAAATTGAACTGAAGTAATGTTTCACTACAGATCCCTGAAAAACATACTTAATGTCTCTGCAGCATTCACCTATCTTAAATGTCTAACAAATAGACAATGTCTACATTGACTATTTCTTAGACACTCAAGATAGGTCACCAACTGCAAAACGCTGCTGCAAAAAGAATGTTTCTCCTAGAACATTCTTTAAAGCAAGAATATGTACAATTAGGTCCAAAGGTATTTGGACAGTGACACAAATTTTGTAATTTGCCTCTGTCCACCATCACAATAGATTTGAAATGAAGCAATCAAAATGTGATTGAAGAGTAGACTTTCTGCTATCTGTCTGATAGGTTTGCTTTGTTTTTTCAGCCTAATGATGTCCTCCTTCATTTGCATCGACACCTCTTTGGACCGCATATTGAGATTTCCCATGAACAGCTACCAAATGCATATTTAATGCTTGGAACCTTTAATCTGCTTAATTTGTCATGAAATAATGAAGGAACAGGCAACACCTGGCCATGAAACTGCTTGTCAGTCAATTGTCCAATGACTTTTGAGCCTCTGAAAATGTGGGACTATCTGCATCAATGGCTGTAATTCCTAAACAGTTAATGTGATATTTTTGTTAAACCCCTTGAATTAAAGCTGAAGCCTTGTGAATGTGCTGGGTGCGCACATTCACAAGGTGCATGGACACAGTCCTGAGACCCTTGTGTCGAGAAGGTTTTCACACTCTGTTACCTGGACACCAGGCTCCTGTGTGGTCGCTTGGAGGAGCAGTGGTGCAACAATGTGACCCAGCTCCTGCAAGCACTTAGAGCACCTAGGCCTGCGCCTCGGCAAGAGGAAGGGCAGGCTACAGTCTTACAGTCCAGGGAGTTCCTAGGCATGTGTTTGGATGCCAGAGCAGGAACTCTTTCCCTAACTCCTGGAAGACAGGCTGCTCTCAGGGCTTGCTTGTCCCAGTTCCCTTCGTGGGCCAGGGTAACCTGGAGATTGTGCCTCCGCCTTTTGGGGTTGATAGCAGCCACAGTGCACACTGTGTCCCTGAAGCTTCTGAAAATGCGCCCTGTGCAGCGCTGCCCCCTGAAACCTTGGACTTTGACTACAGAGAAATCTGCAAGCCAGAGTGTTGGTGACACACAGACCTCATGTAGCTCTCATTCTCTAAAGCAAGAATATGTAACTAGCTGACCAGGACCTACTATGTCCCCAAGTGAAAATTATTAGATAATGCTACAATGTAGTGTAACAATAAAGGAGGTTGTAGCGGCTAAACCCCCGAGTGTATTCAATTGTGTATTGAGTGTGTTTTATTCCATATAAATTCTAATGAATACATGTGTAATTACCTCTTTTGTTAGCTTACCAATGGCTACCATGTCTACAAATGATACATGTTGAATTTCTGTTGAATAATGTTGAATGCTAAAATGGAATGTACAACAATACCATAAATTGGGGAGAGTCATCAAGTCAGTGAACTGACTCAGTACTGTTATCTAACATTATCTAACATTTGCCACCAGAAGCTGCTGCTCATGACAGAGCAAGAAAGGTTGTATCAGCAGAACCCCTGAGTGTATTGAACCTAAAGTAATCATGTACAGATCATTAGTGAACTTTTTGTCAAGGTTTAATCATTGTAGTCATAAAAAGAGACATTTTGGGACCAAAAATATACTCATAACAAGTGAATAGTAATATGGGGGTAAGGGAAAATTGCGTGTAGTACTAAAACTCCAATTTTCTGCTAGTTAATCCACATCTACATCGTAAAATGTAGTTCAGATTGGACAACTCAGAGTCACTCTCTGTTTCTGAACTCCTCCGAACGTCACATTTACTTCAGTTCTGGTCTTGAGGTAGTCATGATGACTGATCTAACTCTCTGTACCTGACAAGGTTCTAAAACTGGGTGGTATTCCTCTTTTAAGTGTTGCAAGCGCCTGGTAGCTTCAGAAGTCTGTGCTCTTCATATAACCAGTGGCATTGCCTTACATGTTTTGCAAGATTTCAGTACAGATGTTTTTCTTACATTGTGACTGCGATAGCAACGGGGAGTACGTCTTTAGAACCAGGTGCAGTAAAGAAACACTGTGATGAGATGACAATGTGGTCAAATGCTGTTTGCTGTTTATGTGCTGTTTGAATAGGTGAGTGTATTGAGTTGAAACACAAGAGTCATTTAATGTCGTTACAATACTGTGGAATTTAAGCTTTTAAATGCTGTTCATTCTTAATGCCTTTCTCATAACTGTTCAGTTTACAAAGAACACTCACAATCACATTGCAAGTTGTACCCATGTTGCTGCTGTGGAACTGAGAGAAACCATGCATGTTTATGCCCAGAAGTTATAGTTCACATGTTGGGATTTTCCTAAAGAATGAATTGTAATCCCCGTCTCACCATGTAAATGCTAATGTCACTCAGCTGTTAGACCAGTGTACAGCTCTGCATGGCTTTGTATCATAACACAAACACATGTGCACACATGTTGCCAAGGTATACTCTTCATAGACGAACATGAAATTACCAGCAGGGTCTTTGTGTTGCTTGTTTTTCTGGTCGCCTTCTTAGGTGTTGGCAGACCTTAAAACTCTGTTTTGCTAATCTATGCCTCTTAGCAGGGAGATTTAACCTCATGTGACTGAAGTGACAGACAGAGAAATGCAGGCGGGAAAGAGTGAGAGTAAATGTAGACAAGGATGAGAGCAGTGTTAGTGGGAGGAAGAGATAGAGTAAAATGATGCCGACAAAACGGGAGATAAGCCCTCATTTGAAAATGAGAAAATTCCAGCAGCAGGGATGATGGGAAGTCTTTCAGTGAAGTGGAGATGTTGTATGAATGGGGAGTGACTGCGGCACTGTGAGACGTGTTCATGTTGAATGTTTAATGTGTCATGTTATTTTGCTTACAAGCACCTAGAGGGATGCTGTCTGATGTGACAAATGCACATTTGCTTGCTTCAGAGGAAAGTGACTCTCTTGAAAAGGATAGATTTCAGTCATTCTTGGATCCAATTAAGTTGCCTGAGAAGAACATGGAATTGCCTCAGAATTATCTCAAATTTTATTGCATGTTTAAAGGAACATGTTAAAAGGGGTACGCTGGCACGTTACTATTGCACCTCCGTAATGGTGGGGGACAGATTTTTTAAAATGAATGGTCAAAATGATTGCAGCAGAGGCCTGATAGCCTGACCTTTAGTTCCTACTATGCAGACATACACTTTCCCCAGGTAACTAACAGGTATTTCTACACTGGAATATTACCCTACCCACAGTTTGCAGTATGTCACTTAGTTTTTGAGAATTTGACTAATTTGCGCCAGGAAACGCACCATTTAAGCACAACATCAAATGAACTATTAAAGGCCCCTGATAACCTATTTTGCCAGTCAGCTTCTTACTATGAGTATGGGGCCCTATGAACACACCATTTTCTGCCAAAGGTAAAGCAGCTTTGTTTATTTCACATAAGAGATTTATGCATTTGTGTCTCTGACTGGGCTGTCCTCGCTGGTGGGCACGTTCTCAGTTGGAATGACGTGATTTCCACGTATACTTCCATGGACCAGAATGTGATGACAGCTGTAGAGATGTTTGCTCATGTTGCCAGACCTCAATCTGATGAAACCACAACCCACACAGTCCTGATGAAACAGATTAGCTGAGTTTGTGAGTGCAAAACCTATTTCTAAAAATAGTTAAAGGACCCCCTAGAAGATCACTACATTTCTTTTTGAAATGGAAAGATTGTATTCAGAAAACCATCGGTATGACTGAGGACACTTTCAGTGCTTTTGATGTTATACCGACCAAAAGTTGTATGTTTTATGTACAGGCAGTAGAGAAGGTCTAGTGTGAGTCCAGGCTTTATACTGCATGACACTGGAAGTTTTACTGTACACAGCGACATCATAGTGGCTTTTTATAATCCCCCGAACGTTTTACTTCCTGAGCTGACAGAGACTGGCAGCAGGAGTGGCTGCAGTCGTGTTGTGCGCCGTTGCAGCATTATTGCGCCAAGCTGCCTTGGCCGGGGATACTTTTGGCTCCCACCTTCTCTTCAATCCTGTTGTGATTCTCCGATGGATTATACATGCTTCCCCTCTCCTCTCCTTCTTCCCCTCTCACCCCACCTCCTCGCTTTCTCACCTTCTCTCTTTACCCTCCTTTTACATTTCTCCATCCGCTCCTCCTGAGCACCTTCCTTTAACACCCCCACCTGTCTTCCCCTTTATATATTTGTGTCATCATTATTGTGCCTGCATGGTCCCAAGCCTTGTGTGTGCTCCCAGGCTGTGGACCAATCAGTTCTATAATTCATTTATTCATCAGGTTATATAATACATCTGCAGTTCTCCCAATACCGTCCAAATATATAATGCATAATATATTACTAAAACAATAATCTTGTTAACACCACTACCTACCTTTTAATGTATTTGTCTACACAGATTGCCCTTCTTCACAACCTAGTGAAATAGTCTGAATTCCCTGTTGAGGACTGCTGTGATAATTACTTCCATAGAATTCTCTCTTTTTCTCTTTTCTCTCCAATAAAATAAAAAAAACCCTGAAGACTTTTTGGCAATGAATTAAGCTGAAAAGTATCTGAATATACTGTATATTTCACTAGAGGCTGAAAGTCCACCAGCCTTTGCTGAAAGTGAGAGAACAGTGACTGAGAGTATTCTGTTACGTCGAGAAAAAAGGACTGGAAATAATGTAAAGTAATTCTACTTCTAATTATACAGTATATCTTAAAGAGTATGCACAGATATGGCAACTCCCTTACCACTTTAAATTTGAGAGTATGTCCACAGTAAGCCAGCTAAATTTGAAAATGCACAATTGTGTCTACACAGGAGGCGTTTCAGTCACATTTTTCAGTCTTCTGTTTCATGTTTGTCTGGCGGAACAGATTCACTCCCATTTTAATTAATCCAGCTGTCTACACAGGCTACGTCACGACATGCGTTTCACTCGGGCTATTTGACCATATATACGTGCATTTTTGTGCTTTTCATTGTATTAGCAGAACTACAGTGATTGTGTGGGTGACCTACACTAAATAACTGTGCCTGAACGCATCCTGTGTAGACCGTAGCAATGAAGCTTCTACTCTGCTAAAATGTTCACACTTTGTTTACACAACAGCATTTTTAAATATGAGTTGGCTTAGTGTGGACGTAGTACCAGCTACAAAACTGCTGGTGTGACTGCAAGGATACAAGAAAAGTAAAGATAATATATACAGCTCTGGAAAAAAATTAAGAGACCACTCCAAATTTTCCAAAGTTCATTTTACTCAAACACATACCTATAAGTAGTAAAACCAGAGAACTGATAATTTTGCAGTGGTCTCTTAATTTCTTCCAGAGCTGTGCTTGTAATTAATTTTTTCCACTCACTCACTCACACACACACACACACACACACACACAACACATTTCATGTCCTTCAAGACAGTCCAATATCAAATACAGCGAAATTTATAATAAAATAATTTCTCGCTTTAGTGCCACACAGCTCAACCATGAACTGCACACACCATATTTAAATTCACCCAAATCTAATATTGCAGTCAAGAAATTCAAATTATTATGACACTGTCAGGCAGCGTTATCCACTGCAACTGCTGTGGATAACACAAGCATTAGCAACATACTGTATGCATGATGGAGCTGCAACACCTACAGCATGTCAACATGTATTGGTCCTGTAATAGAAGCTGAACAAAGTAGTCGCAAGTGGCCTCAAACACACGCTATATCCAGCGAGGATTAGTTGAAAGCATATACATACATTCGGAGGGCTTGTGAATATTTTTGTGATGTGGCTGACTTCTGTTGCAGTTGTACACTTGTGAACTCAACGCTCCTCTCAGATGTCAAAACTATGTGAAATAACACAAACCTTCATGGCGGCAGCAAATGAGCAGGAAGTCTTCCATAAATGTAGACATCAAGGTAATAAATTACCGGCATCAGAGACCTCTTAGACATCCAAGCTTAGGGAAAAAGAAGTCACATGGGTTAAAAAAAAAAATAGTATCCCAAATCCTTTTTCTAAAGCTTTTCACAGTGATTGATTGAACTCACCCATCACATCTCCTTAACAGCCCAATTCTGGCACTGCTCTGGATGTACATACGGAAGGATTTTGGATAGATTGTGAGCCCAGGCTTGCATACTGTATACATTTATCTTGTAGCGCGGAGCTGAACACCACCGATCAAACCAGCCAAAAGGAGAGCCGTATAGGGAGTCGATGATGTACGGGAATGTCTGTGTCAATTTATCAGAAGATGTATGCTTTTGAATGCTCTGAATATTTTAAATGTAAACTCTTTTTTTACTGCCTGCTATGTTAAAGCTATAAATAGTATGCATATGATCAATCTTTTTTACTTGAGAGATAAAAAAAAAAAAACATGATTTTCATTAAAAGAGCTTTTGTCTATGAAACATCTGAGTGACTTCTGTTTGTGTTTACCTAATAAAGTTCCATCAGCAAGGTAAAAAGATATGGCTGTGGGCAGAGAGAGAGTAGAGCCGTCTTCTTCAGAAGACGATAGCACCTGCCTGTGGTTATCTTGAGATCGCAACTTAATTAGTTTCTTTTGTGTAGTATGTCTTAAATGTAGAGGCGGTGAAATGTCCTTACTCAGCTATTCTCATTTTCAAATGGATCTGACCAGTAAGATGGTGTCAGAGGGCATGGCTATGTTGTGCCGTTATATCCTAGCCAACTAAAGCCAGGGAGAGCAAGGCACGACATTTTTACCGGGTGGTCAAACCAAACAGCCCACTGTCAAGAAACCACATAGTGGATCGTTGCCGATGGCATGTTGCTATAGATACTGGTGAGAAGCCTTGACAGATAATACGGTTCCCAGTCTCTTTCTGCAGTAAAGATGCAGAGAGATGCTTTTGAATCATTTTCACCCCTCAGAAATTGAATTCGTCCAAATGGTAAATGGACTCTTTCTTATATAGCGCTTTTCATCCGAAACAGTTCCCAAAGCGCTGTAACAGTAATCTAAGCTTGAACAGTAGTCTAATTCACCCATTCACACACCGATGGGGACACAGTTGCCATGCTGTCCTCCACCGGGGGCCTAGGGACACTTCGACAATGTGGACAGGAGGAGCTGGGATCGAACCACCAACCCTGGGGTTAATGGACGACCACACTACCCTCTCAGCCACAGCCACATCATACAATCAAAAACTCCTGCAGGTTCAATTAGGGTACCTACGTTACTGACATTTATTGCTAAAAACACTATAAAAAGACTTGGAAGAAACATGTTTGCCTAGCAATATTAAGGTTACAAACACGTAATGTAATGCAGGGACCAATATTTGCTAAATTTAAAAGAGAACACCTGCTGTTGTGAATTACATAAATGCCTAGTCCTTGGCACAATATCCATAAAAAAATTCTGTCTTATATTCAGGCCAATAAAGAAGTTACATTACTCCTTACAGTAGCTCTGTTAGGCTACAACACCCATCTAAATGTATCACCCACATGGTACATCCTTTGCATTTAACACGTGTAGGCAGTGTAGACGTTGAACTATAAGCGGAGACAATGTATTTACTGACCGTCAGGAGGAGCTAGCATGCACCGTGTAGGATGTGTTCAGGCATGCATTAGGCGCTAGTCAGAACAACGCACAATCACTGTAGTTAAACATCTAAAATGGAAGAAAAATAAGCCTCATTTAGGAGAATAACCTGCCTTACCAGACTTACCGTTAGTCCCAGCAACTGTGCACAGCTTTCATCTGTGAACAAATGCTGGTGATACCGTACGACAGGCGTTACCAGGCACGGTAGGCAAAGCTACTGGTGGGTAGCAAGCAGCTAAAAACACACAATATATACATTTGGCTGATGTTATCTGCAGCCCCCACACCTTCAGTCTACAGTATATACCAAGCTAACCCCACATGGATATGAAATTGATATTAATCATCTCATTCAGCTGGTAAAACAAAAATGTTGAAGACAGCGTTACTGGGATTAGTAGCTGTAATGCAATTACTGAATTTCAAATTACATTCCACATTGCTGTAAAGCATTACTAAGCAATTTCATTAACATGCTCAACACTTTATAATATAAGATGGGATTGTATGAGTCTGGAAAGTTGTCATGGCAGCAGTCATTGTACCCCTGTAGGTAAAAAGTAGAATATCATTATTCACATTGAAAGTAATCTACCAGGAGTGTGTGCTTGCGCATATTTGATTGGCCAATAAGTTGTATTGCTGGACCCTCTGAAGGGTCACTACAGGGATCCTGCTCTTTTGATATTGTCATGCTCAAGGTCAAGCTCTGTGTTATGAAGCTTCTGTCTGGTATCAGTTGACTATTGGCTTTGTGTGCAGCTGTGGTTCTTATTTTTAACCCCACCTATGGCAATTACCAGATTGCCATTATGTGTCTGTTTTGACCATTTGTCCCTCTGCCTAGTGAACCTGACACTGTAGTCAGAGTTTAGACTGACAGCAGACACCATCTGACAAACGCATCTTACTGTAGTCACTGTAGTGTAGTGGCTGACATTGCACCCAGTTTCCATTATCAAGGAAATAAAGTTTGAAAGCCACTTGTGACTTCCTTATTCAACAAATTACATCCATCAAAGTGTCTTTCAGCAAATTAACTAACTGTTCCAGTGGTGCTGCTCTTTGGGAGATGGAGGAAAATGGAGGTTTTACTGGGCAGCTTCCATGTGTAGAAATGTCAGATGATTAAAGTGGGAAGTTGGACAATACTGAATCAGGTGTTGTGTACTCAGCAAAGCTTCCCTGGATAAATCAAGGTTAAAAGGCATGCACAGTATTAGTCTGGGTAAGGAAGAAATTTGCAAAAATGCTAACATGGTGTACACTACTGTGTATTAAAAACTAAAGTGTTTTTATTCAAAATTAGTTTCACTTGTCTAATGTTTCAAACTGCATCAGACTGTGAAAGATAACTATACTCGCCTCCTTTTCCATGACAATTTGTAAAACATTAGAGGCCACTTTTCCTTTAGTTGGATGCGAGACACATTTTTAAAAAATATAAAAAAATGATTTTTGGTAAGGAAGGATTTTTTTTCCTTCCAGAAATGTAATCTTCCAACAAAGTAAGAATGTTGCCAGGTACAAACCTCCTTAACTTCAGCTCGTCATGTTCGTATGGAAGCCCTCTTACTGTGAGTCAGTTTTTCTGACTCACAGTAAGTTCAAATAATAAGATCCTATATCAAAATTATGAAATAACATATCTCATAAATTCAACTAAATATTTCATCATTTTGAGTTAGTCTTTAGTAATCTTATCATGATTTCCTTATTAAGCAGTCCATCCAGAGACTGATTCTGGTTCTGTTACGTGGTGGCAGAATAAGGACCCAATACCAGGCAGGGCAGGTGACACTAATCTACAATCAGACACACAAGGGCAGGCACAGACAGGACGCCAGCAGACCAGACAAGACGAATATCACAACTAAACAGAACACAAACACTCATACACATGCCCATGACAGGTTCTGGTTCTGCTTGAGGTTTCTACCTGTCCCACTGTCTCCTACTGCTGAACATGGGGGGAATTGTTGGGTCTCAGTAAATAAAAAGTCAGTCTAGACCTGTTCTATATGAAAAAGTGCATTGAGATAACTTTATGATTTGGCACTATATAAAGAAAACTGAAATGACATGTTTGCCTTACCATGAGTTTTGTTTTTTATTACGTCTAACCTTTTATATATTTATTTTATTTTCTTGGAGGCAAAGGGCTTCCATACCTTTCTTGGCCAGGAAGAAGGTGTATTTTTAGTTTGACATCTTATTATCAGTTTATTTGTATTTATTTATTTTCAAAGTTTAGGAGCATATCACTCTTAGTTTGGTTCAACCATCAAAATGACTTTATTCCATAACAATAATTAAGATCACATTTTCTAGAGCCGGTCAGTACGAAACACTAGCGGAGAGCAAGGGCCTGTGCTGTAGCTTCACCTATTGGACTACAGTGAGAGGCAGCATAAAAAACAGACTGAACTTCCAGAGGGGCCCATTTTTATCACTTATCTTAATTCCTACCTATCCAGATACCTTTGGTTTTGTTTTCCACCCATCTGCATGTGTGTTTTGGCATTTTTGGCCTGTAACAAGGCAGAGAAAGGAATGACATTCCCCTATGTGCCTCTAAATATATTACATGACAGGGAAGCCCATCTATACTAATAACAAAAGCCAATCAGATAATGGAAAGAGGATTGTGCCAAATAGCAGTAACAGGCAGACGAGTAGAGTGAGAAAGAGAGGAGACAGATAGCAGCTGACTATCTGAATTTTTTTTTCCGCCAAACTCCTCCTCACTCTCTCCAGCCTTGCCTTGCATCTCTCCAGAAATGAAATATTCATGGAAGCCCTGGATTCTATCTGCCGCTTATCATCATGCTCCTGCTCTGCTACTACTGCTGTGACCTCTGCCGCCTGCATCGTCGCCGCCACCACCAACACCCACTGCAAGTTCACACTGTTTATTTGAAGAGCTCCTGCATAAATGCAAGGGCCTTCTCTAGTTGTAGTCATCTTCTTCCCGCCCACACGGGAAAACAAAAAGGATGAGCAAAATGGTGAAATGGAAAATGAGCGAGAGGGGTTTTTTTTATTGGGTGCAGATATCACAGAGGAGGGGGGGGGGTTAAGAAATAAAAAACTTAAGAGGAAGGAGTA